>VYZV01034307.1:214611-224961 GCA_013401275.1 Pandion haliaetus
CAATGACTCAGGAAAGATACCAGAAGTGAATGAAGTCCTGGGTTGCATTACAGCTGCCAAACAGTAAAATGTAGTCTCAAGGAAAGAGTATCACCTCTGGGGAGTGCATATTGGTGTCTTTCAGCATAAAAGTTTTATGTTTGATGGATGCAGGTCTGACCTAGTTTCTACTTTGAGCAAACTTCTTCACCCGTATGCCACTTAAAACCCAGAAGCATCAATTTATTTTTGTCTCTGTCTCTCCTTAAGTGTCAGTACACTCTGAAAAAGCAACAGCTCCCTTTTCATCAAAAGCACAATATCTCTTTGAACTGAAAGACAAGGAAAACCATTTCCTGGATAAAATAATATTGTTTCTCTTCCCCTAAAACAGGAAAGCATATAGAGATATGGACAGCACAGCAGTTATGTGAGCTAAGGATAGTAAATCTTAATGACTTTTAAATAGGAATATTCCTTGTATGAGAAAAGGACAGTTACATGAATTAAGTATACCCCATGCCCTTATTCAACCTTAAAAATTAAAAGAGTAAGATGGAGGTAAGAAGAGTAATATTCTTAGTAGTATTTTGGCAGATAGCATATATTGATATTAATTTTTCTATTGTTATTATAGCATTCTGAAATGCATTACAGAAAAGAACATATGTTAGTTAAACTCACTAAAGGTCACTACTACTCCATTTAGATTGGATATTAGGAAAAATTTCTTTACTGAAAGGGTTGTCAGGCATTGGAACAGGCTGCCCAGGGAAGTGGTTGAGTCACCATCCCTGGAGGTATTCAAAAAGCATGTAGACAGGGCACTTCATGACATGGTTTAGTGGGCATGGTTGATGGTTGGACTCGATGATCTTAAAGGTCTTTTCCAACCTAAATGATTCTATGACTACTACCAGAAATAAGCAAATAGTAGCTCAGACTTATCCTTAATCATAGGGAAAGTTTCATCAAAGTTTTAGCTGCTGTGAATTCCATATTAGTCATTCCAGTTTGAAATAGCAAATATGCATGGAATTTAAAATTCCCTAGGCTACATCAGGAAGAAAATCCTGTCTAGAGAAAGAAATCTGCACTCATTTTCTTTAAATGTATTTTACCCTTTCACACAGAAATACTATTTGCCAGAAAATATTTAGAAGTTTTTTTACAAATATTCTGCAGCAGTGTTCATAAACTGCCTTTGAAGATCTGGACTGGTGTTAAGTATGTTTCTACTCCTTTGGGCTTTTAAGACACTTATGACATTTACATATATAGTTTTTGTTCATACAAATATTTACTAAGTTGTTGTTTGTAAGCATTTCCATCCTGAACAGGTATTTGTGTTTATTTCACATACCCTCCTGAAGGGACAATGTGAAAACCCAGACATTAAGAGTCTAGATTAATACAAGACTATTACTCATCATACTTTTATCTACCCCTCCCAAAGGTTTCCATTTTTATTTAGGAATATACGATCTGGAAAAATCATGCCAACATAACCAAGGCTTTCTATGTTGAAGGGTTTAGAAGAAGCCAAATGTTTCTTCCAATTTTTTTGGCAAATAATAATAGCTAATTTTGCAGAAGCCTGCATAACAATCACAAACAGAGAAAACAAAGGAAAAATAATACATATACCTTCCCCAATCCATATTACTTTCTTTACATTCAGCTTGAAGAAGGAAATCAGAGAAGCTAGTTTGTGTTCGAATATGTAAACAAAATTGTCTCCTATTTAATTTATATGGACTTATCACAGAAAGATTACTACTCAAAACATTTTGTAACTCCAGCTGCTTTTGCTTACAGGACCTCATTTTCCTCAAGCAACCAGAATGGAACCTAACTGGGATGATAACTAGGAAAACAGTGAATGTTTTTAAAAAATCCCACTCAATGCCTAAATTCATTTGTTTACACTACGATTCTGCTGGACACTATTCACTCAAGAGAACACCATAATACTCCGATTGTAACAATTTTACAGCAAGTAATTAAGCTATCATAAACTGAAGCCTAACTATTTTTGGCTTGCTTTAAGCAGGACTTCTTTTCTGGGACCAGAAATATTTGTAAGAGCAATCTGTGTCAGTTTGGTATCTCACAGCTTCATCTGTCAACACAAAAATGGGAAACATTGTTTGCTGTCATTTGTTTTTTCAGCATAGCTCTGTGACTCTTGGTAGAAAACGAACCATCAAATGAATTCTTTATGTTTACACACAGATGAAAGCTAAATTACCACGTCTATTCATATACCCAAAGACTCAGTAGGATTCATTAGTGTAAGTCTTTTGATTCCCTTCTTTAAGTGATCATGCACAAATGTTACGATATTTATCATCTGACATTTTAAATTTTTCCAGACCAAAAATATCTTTAGGCTCTCAACTGGCTACTAAGACATTAATGAAATCCTTACTGCATCCCAGATGTTAAAGTTGTAGTCAAAAGAACTTATGCACCACGTTTTTTCCCCCAAGTAAGACCACAAAATCAACTACTTGTGTTTCTGTGGTCCAACATACATTAGCTCCAATCAAAAGGATGAAACTCTGGGACCTAAGGGTTTTCCATACTATAGTTCCTGAAAACAGTCTAAAGTAGTACTTCAGTATTCAGAGCATAACAAAAAGCGTACTGCCACCACACAAAAAAGGCAAGCATTGCATACTGTAAGAATTGTATGTGAATGAATGGTAATAACAGTTCTTCCAGACAGGACTGTTGGCAATTTAGATTACTTGGTAGATAAATACTACATCACTACACACATTAAAATATATTAAAATTATGAATAATCAGACTAGAAATATTTTTTCTAAACAATTCTATGTAAATTTAATTTACACTTAGTTTTACAGTTCAGAAGGGTCAAAATAGATAAAAAGTTTTGAACAGAAGTAAATGTTTAATGAAATGCCTACAGATGAAACTTATTCTTAAAAGAAATCCTGCTCCCAAATGCATTTTTCTACTAGAATAAGATGGTTATATATGCCTGCTAGAGGAAGTCCCAGAAATAGAGCTGAATGATCCAAAGCTGTCTCTAATTGGAATAGCCATTGTGAAAATAAGTAGACATAGGACTCATAGGACACATGGAGCCACACTCAGGAAACAGAATATACAAAGATTCTACATAATAGTATCCTACTGCTTTCGTGTCTTCAATTATATTCATGTAGGATACACACACACAAAAAATTAATTAGGTGCAATAGATATGCCTTTCCTTCTTGTTACTCACTTTCAGAAAATTGCTGTAGACATTAGCTCATACTAAAACAAAGTGCTCCAGAAATATAGTAACAGTTATTTTTATGAACACATATTGGTGTATTTATTGAAGTAAAGAAGAAATGTCCTTCCAAAAAGATATTAAGACTAAGCTTTGAACACCTCTGCCTTCAGGATCCACACACACAGGTTAGAAATACCTGCAGACAAGAATGAAAATATACCAAATCATGAGTTTGCACACACAGAACCAGTCTCATATCTCTCAAAGTGAAAAGAAAAAAAAAGGAATCAAATTTTAAAAATCGGAATCCCCAACGTGGGTACATAACAACCCTCGAAAAAACATGTACCAGACAGGGTTTTGGAAGTGAAATTGCAGGTTATCTATTCTGACGAGATGCTTAGATACTTGGACATCATAAGATGTTGATCATGAAACACATGAATCACCTTCTTTATCTTGAGAAGATTTTTGCCAACTAAAAATGCCAATCAATTACAAGAATAGTACAACAATTTTCCACAGATATCTCTAGAAAAATAAACTACCTTTGAGATTATGTATATTTTCAGATGTGTATTGACTAAAAAAGAAAGTTAGAGCCATTTTAACTATACATTTAACCACCTCAAAATAGGTAACGCCCCTCCCAATTCTTCTCCAGGCAAAGAACATACTGTGAACTGTATGAAATAAGTGTATTCAGTACTACAGAGAGAATATCTGGCTCTATATACCACAATTCTTTTTCCCTGCACATCTTAAAAAAATCTACTGCATATGAGTAAGCCACTTGATGCTACCTATTCTATCCTGAACAATAGCCTCCAGATGCTCATTTTCATGTATTAGTAGAATTGGGAAAAAAAAAAAAAACAACTTATAAATCTTATGCCTGTGATGTCTGCAGTGGTTCAGCAGCTTTTCAGTGCTTCAGCTGAAAACTACATTGCGTGCCTCAGCAGTGTCATACAACCCTGTGCTCATGAACCCTTGGCAAACACTACAGAGTCCTAGTAAACATCTAGTGCACAACCAGTCTTTCCTACGGCACTGTTACCATAATTCTGATGAACTGAGAATCTAGAAACTACCACACAAACTGAACACTCAGCTGGACAATTTAGGCTAGGAAATACAGGATTCCACCTAAAAAATCCTCAAAACGAAAGGTTTTCTCCAGTCGGTATATCATGGCAGCATTTAGCCAACAAAAAAATTAATTTATTTTCTTATTTGGCATCAGTATTTTAGGATGCAGGCCTGCCTGTAACAATGGTGGAAGACTAGGAGAAACTGAGCAAGTGATGTAAGAGTGAAGGACGTTCAAATCAAATTTTTAGGATTGGATAAAAAAAGTTGCACATTTCTCAAAGTGGCTGATGTTTCCCTTTTATTATCTCACTCATTTGAACTCCTACCACTCTCAAGCTGACTTGAGAACAAAGATCTCCTTGCAAAATTATTGTCATACCTATGAAAAATTCAGAGCTCAAAACTGGATTTACACCCTGGCCTTTGGACAGTCACATAATAAAATTAAGAATATAAATTATAATGCAACTTCTTCTTGTAAGAGTTCCCTGATGAACAACATCAGGTATTTAAAATTCCTCCATGTTGTTCATGCACAGAAAGAAAACCAGACACGCTGCTAACGATTCCTCTTCTTCAGGGAAGCCACATGAGTGTGTCGTCTTTGCCACTATTTCTAAGCAGGCACAAAGAATAGGCCTGGTTACTCACCATGCCCTCATTTCACTATCCGTACCTGTTTCTGGCTTCAGCTACCACTACCCGTGTTGCTTATCTTCTAACATGAAGGAGGAAACTGCATCTTTTAGCCAAGTGACATGAGATGACCTGGCTGAGGAGGCTCAAAACAAGGGAGAACATGAACAGCAGAAAAAGCAGAAGGGTTTTTTTGACCCATGGTTACTGAATTAGCTTTCTTTTATTTGCTCCCACACTCCTTTCACAACACCCCCTTCAGAGAAGGTTGACAAACTCTTGAGCCCCACAGAATTTAGCTCCATTAAAATGTCTCTGACCAGAAATGAGACCAGGATCCAGAGCCCTGCCAGAGGCTCTGACCACAGTACCAATCCTCTGCAAAGTTCCTAAGACAGTATCTTATAAAAGCTGGATATACTTATTTTTTCTACCAGAGATTAGACCTGCAGAAGCTAGAACCCTGCTCTGGGCTCCAGAAAATCCTGAGATGTTACATAAAACTGCACTATTCTCAAAGGGACTGATAATACGCATCCAAGATCACTCCTGCTATCACTCAACCCAAAACTCTCCCCAGACAGTCAAACTTACCTGTCAGTCAAGACCTTCACAAAGAACAAAACTGCAGAGCACAAAGTGCCGCAGACCCCCTCCCACCAGGCAAGGAAGTATCAGGGCAAAGAGGAGAGGACCAAAGCTGTCACCCCATCAATGCCACAAACTACTGGGTCACAGAGCCTTGGTGCAGCCATTTGGCTGTGAAACCATTTGTAACCCCAGTTCAGACCTGCACTGCGGACACCAAAGGTTTTAAATTAGGGTTTACTTGTATACTGGTTGAGGGGATCATTTGTATCTTTGCATACCAGAGACAAATACGTCCAATGGACATTATACAGCAGTTACCAATGTATATCAGCTACATGTGAAGCAACACTCAAAACAACACCCAGGAGGAGATCTTAGGTACAAAATATATATACAAGAAATTCGATTTCTCACAGCTGGTCAGCCTCTTTCCTCTTTGCATTAATTTGAAGAGAAATCACTGCATGAACAAAAAGTTGTTAACATACACTTTACGTGTCTGGAGGTGGGAACAATAAGTGGCTATTAAAAGGTAAATACATATACTGCTTGTAGAGATGTCTATATATATTTAAAAGATCCTGATGCAAATACATACTTGTAAACATATGTTCATACCTTCAAACTTACATTATTTGTGCAGTTAGAGAATAAAGAAGTTTATTGTACACAGATTGTGTTATACTGTTCTTCCTACCACACGGCTGAGCCATGGTACTGTAGCCAAATACCAGAAACTCTTCATATTCTAACATATAACAAGACATATAACATATATCCTTCTGGAGGTCTTTCGCTCTTCCAGTTAAGTTATTTTAACCCCCATTAGCTCTGAGCAAGCTGAGGTAAGTTATGGGAACACCTGTGGCTGCCCTACAACACAGCTACCAGGAACTAAACTGCTCCACTATTGGAACAGGTAAGAGAAAATCTCCAAAACCCACCAGTGCAGAAGTACCTTACTAGGCTGGACTTGAAACCTTTCTGCACTGTCAGCTGGGACAGTCTATGCAGCACTCAAAGCAGTGCAAAGGTCTGAACTCAGCATCTGTGTACCAAGTCACCAGTTTTGAGTGGGACTTCAGTGGAAAGTGTCCAAAATACTGTAAGCGTGGGTAGCCATCACTGAAGTACACAATAGCTGATTGCTGAACTTACATGCTTTAAGGAGAATTAAAGCCACTGAGTCGACAGAAACATACAATGTCTATGAAAAATAGACTTTTGATATGCATATGAAAGGACAAGGATTGGCAGAGAGGTCTTTAGCACTATCAAAATCAACTCATCAGAATCTAATGTGTAAAAGAGAGAAAACTAGAATGGCATTGATTTGAAGAAATATTAAAGAATATATAGCCAATTAACCTAGAGGTAGTTTCAGTAAAACTACCTTTACACAGGACCATGGTTGTATTCTCCAGATTGAAGGAAAATTTTTTTAATACTAATTTTTCCAGTGTATTTAAATTAATTTGTATTAGTACTAGCACAGAGTGCCTCACAGGAAGCACAAAATGTCACGACTACAGAAAGACTTCAGAAGCATATGCCTCTAACACAGACTGAAAACAGAAGATTGGAAAATTCTGGGGTTAGACATCACTGAACTTGCAAATGCTGAATCCAGCTGTAACACCAGGCATATCTTGTCTTCTCGTAGCCTCAGAAATCATCCCTTTTCCTCAAGAGTTCTCCAAGGTCCTGACCCACAGAGAACCTCCTCGTGTTCCTCAAGTGAGGCATATGCACAGGCATTTGAAGGCTCAGGACCTAGCATTTTAACTACACCACATGTCATACATGCATTATTTTTAAATGTTCATGGTTGATATGATCCCATCTGACTCATGTATAGATTTACTAGCTGTATGCATCAATACTGTCAAATGCTGTCAAATCGGCTTTTCTCTCTGGAATCTTCAGATTTTAATTTCCCTAGAAATTTCTTTGTGATTTAGTATTTAGCTATAGTGTTAGTGATAGTGCCATATGCAATATATTATGTGACAGATTTATTACTAGGGGCTCACAACTGGACTAGCCCAAAACCTAATTTTTTAAAATGCTTCGTGATAAAAAGAAGCAGCTCTAAAGAGTGCCACTTGCTGTCTCAAAGCCCCTTCCTGATTCAGATGCAGGCTGCAGTCTTCCCTGGCGAGGTGTCCTGTTTGCTCTGCGGTTATTTTTCTGGGTGAGTTCGGAGGGACAGATGGAAAAGGAGGCAAGAAAGGTGGGTGTAGATGAACCTGAGATGAAAAGGATGTTAGAAAAAGATGGGGAGAGAGAGTGCTGGAGAAAGCAGCCAGCACAGGATGAAGAATGCCCACTTGGGCTTCCAGACAACTCAGAGGAACGTCCCAGCTTTGATGCTTATGGTAGGCGTCTCCTCTTTACAATTTCTCCAAAGGCCCTATGCCAGGGAGAGGCATAACATCCCCAGAGCCCAAACACACTTTGCATTATTCTGTGTCCAGTGGTCCCTCACCAATAAAGCATTCACCATCCCAGCTGCTTTTTCAGCTTCTCGTGCTACAGTTTTTTTGGGTGTTAGTTAATAAGCAGATCTCTGTGGGAGCATTTTCACACAGGACTGCAGTTTAAGTTTCCATCCTCTCTCTGTGTGACTACTTAGCAACATGCTGTTCTAACAAGCATCTGGTAATCCTTCATGTCTTCCAACAGCTTTCAATATTTCATTCCTCTATCCCATCATTAGAGATAGGTGCTTTTAAGTGGAACACAAAAATTTATCTTTTGAAAAATCCTGAACTTTCTGGATGAGGATGAGAATGAAGTAGTTGCATCTTTATATCCAGCAGATGAACCATCTTACAATTGCAGGAGTGCACGACCAGCCAGTGGCAAGCTGCCATGACATACTTACTGCCCTTCTGAAACACATCACAGCATGTGTCCTCAGCAAAGGCATGCTGCTCACTGTTGCATGCAGCCCGGCTGGCAGGGAACTCACACATGCCCAAGACTGGCAGGCTACTTTCATGATGGATAACATTATATATTCATATATATGCACATGCATTCACACATCTGTCAAACATAGGGTTCACAAAGCACCACAGTGTAAAGCTACCCACTCAAATATGACGGGTTGGTTTCTCTCAAAGTCAAATACAAAAATTCTTGATGCTAATGAGAGCTGGATATGGATCCCATCCTACCATCAATCTCTATTTTATTGCTAGTTCTAGGGGAAAGTCCTCAAGTTGCTTTCTTTGATTCCCACCTCTATTGCCCTATAATGGCTGCAGAGGATAGGACAGGACTTGTTCCGCCAGCCAGAACCTGGAGAAGGGATATCTCTAATGTGGAAGCCAATGTATTACAAATTATTTTCTTGACTGACAAATAATTTTGACTGCTTCATTATGTTGTATGAATCATATCGCTAAATTCATTTATTCTAAATCTGATATCTTATTTTCAGCATATTATAGAAAGAATTATTATTTCTAATTAGTCCCTATAAGGTTACCACTGACAGAGAAATATTAGACAACCACTAAGGTTGAGGTGCTCTAACTATCAAACTTAAAATAGGAGGAGGGAATAAATGAGTAGCACAGATGGGTCTTTACACTTCCACTGTCAGTGCTGTACTTGATATTTGTATGATGATCCAGCAGCATATAATTATGGAAATCTCATTTTAAAAATTGAGAACAATAAACATTTTAAAATGTTTTACTATGGGAGTGGAGGCACAAGTCTCTCAATACCTGCAAGATGGTTCAAACACTTCATAGAAAGGCCTAATAATAGTTCTATTATAATCAGGATGGTAGAAGAACATAAATGGGATAAAATGACAGAAAAGCAAAGTGTCTTTGAGTATCTGATATAATTAGAAAAACAACAGTATTTTGGGTAAATGAGCCCTTCCTCAGCTGTGCCCAAAAAGCTCGTCTGTTCTTCCAGCTGTTTTGAGTGGCTCTAGTAAAAGATAGTGCCTTTCTCTACAAATCATACCTCTTCTTACAAAGAACTAATCACCTACTATTGAATTCTAGTCATGTTATAGACATTTTTCTCCATCATAAAATGCTGTGTTTTTATCAATATGTAGTAAGGCTTGCTCATAAAAGAAGAAATCCCAACAAAACACATTCTTCCAAACTTGTAACAGATCACCAAGAAATCATGATCATACCCTACTACAGTCTATGTCTTCATACAACCATTCCCAGGTTTAAGAACTGCCTTCACTACACTCATCCGAGAATTATTTTAATTTTAAAGATAATTTAAAATTTAATTTAAATTAATCTTTAAAATTCCCAATTCCTTTCCTGTCTATCTCTTCTTCCCTATTATTGTTATTGATCGACAAGGCTGGGTTTTAACTCTGTAAATCTCTCTAGTCTACAAGATCGAATATTTGCCATACTACATTATCATGTAGGTTCATCAAGCTCACTACCACTGGGGGCAATTGCCAGAGCTGGTTACTTCAAAGGATAGCAGAACATGGCATAACATAACACACCTTTCCTATTGTTCTTGAAGGAACTATACTCCTGCCTTCTCTATGCATCATTATTTCAATGAAACAAAAAAGCTGAACTTAAGATATCAAATGTTCATTTCTGTTATAAGGTCTAACAAATCAAGCTCCAAGACTATGTATCTGCCATCTGCAGTTCCGGCAACTCCACCCTTTAAAATGGAGCATGATCCTTGGTCTCTGCGACACATTCACATTCCTTCATACTAAAAAAAAAATCTACTGCACAAAGCCCCAGACAAATTGATACTCTACACTTGGACATGCAATT
>VYZV01034308.1:3948-15235 GCA_013401275.1 Pandion haliaetus
GGTCAGTCAGGCTGCGAGCGGGGCGGGCTGCGGGCCGTGTCCGCCTGTGGTGCGGGGCCGCGGCCGCGTTGGCGCGCTCCGGTGCGGCGTTATTTCCTGAGGGGAGGGGGTTACACCGGGCGGGGGGTGTCTTGGCAGCCGGCGGGCGCCTCCCGCCCCGCAGCCTTTCCTCAGCGCTTCTCGGCGGCGGCCTCTCCGCCCCAGCCGGACCCCAACGGATCCCGCGCCTCAGGACGGGAGCGGATTGCCAACTTCTGGCGTGCGGTTCCCGCATACAAATAACCCCAGTAATGCCTTAGCGAAAAGTCGCTTTTGTATCCTCTGTGCGTGAAAACCCACCGAACGCGTAATGCCTCTGCGATACGACTGCTTGAACAATTTCTTTGCTGAGAGTACTATAAATCTGTAAGATGCTGCAGCTCTTTTTGGAAGCCCTCTGTCCTAGAGTAGCATAGTTGCGTGCCACAATAAGAAAAGGAGCAGCAGTTTCTTTTTTGGAGTTGGAATCCATTTAGACTGCTCTTAACCAGGGAATTTTTTGTTTGCCTTCCATAAAAATGTAATAAACTTAATAGGCCTTTTTTTGCTATCTCTATAGAAGGGAAATTCATTAATTGTGGGGATTGGTGTGCTATGACAGGATAGCATGTTGCAGTAACTTTACTTAAGGAAAATAGTACCTGAATGTGTGTGGTTTCTAAGTTTGTTAGTATGCTGAAGTGAGGAAAAGGATCTGCTAAACGTGTCTCCAGCAGAATTTCTTGGTTCTTAGATGTGAGTTTGAGAGCAAGCCGACCTACAGGCTCTATGGTAAACAGAGCATGCACCTGACACCATTGTAACAGCTGCAAAAGATTGTATATGTAAAAGGTGTAAAATGAGTAATGAGGTAGGGATATTTACAGCTGTGAATGCAATCAGCAGAGAAAGCTTGTTTGTCTGAACACAGGGCACCTGTCATGTTACAGGCACACAGTCAGAAATTGCTGTTTTGTCATGCGGCTGTCAGAAATCTTACTTTTTCTGCAAGACTTACTACTGGAATTTGCACAAACGAAGAAGGGTAAGCAAGCTGTGTATTTTTAATGTGCTGTAGAACATTATTACCTGAGCATGGATCGAGTGAGACAATATTGATACTCAAAGGTTTTCTGGTAGTTCCTGTGAAGATGGTGCAAGTTCCTGCAGGACACTTGTGAAAGGGTTATTAATAGCACAGTCATATTAGGGGAGGATTATCAATTAGACCATACAATAGTAGCACCTAAGTGCTTTGCAGCTAGATATTGTGATTAACGTTATGCAGCAATTATCTTGTATGGGAAAAGCTGTTACTTGGTCTTGGGAACAATGTCTGTATTGTGAGGCAGTATACTCTGTGCAGAGGAGGGAAGGAATACTTCTCATTTACAGAGGATGCGGAATAAGAAGCAAGTGTGTACTGCTTCAAATGTGTTATGGTTCCTAAACACCGTGAAGAGTATGCTTACAGGTAGCGAAGTGACTGTACGAGTAAAGAGCCGACATTCCTGAAGCAATGCATATGCATACTCATTCCAGTATGTTTTTGAACAAAGTGGAGTTTTTGCAGCTCTCTCCTGATGCTACCCGTTGGATTGCAAAATTGACTTCCCTCTGTTCAGTGCAAGGTGGGGTTTTTGCCTGAAGGGTGAAAAGAGGTGCCAGTTGTATAAAAGGTTAGCAGGTAGTAACTATGCTAAAGACAACAGTGGGAAGAGAGAACATGTAGCAAAGAGTAAAGGTCAGCTATTGTAGCTTCAGAACTGGAGCAGTGGGTGAGATGAAGATCTTAACTCCAACCAGCTTATGAAAAGGTCAGTAAGAAAATTAAGATGTGAGCTATGTATGCTTGCGGTGCGCGTACTAGTGCAAGCCTGCTACTCGGCCAAAGTAGTTTCAGATTGTGACTGACAGCATAAATGCAGAACAGTGCAAAACGGTGTAGCTGTTTTCCCTGTCTATCTAACCCTAAGGTTAGTTAGGTGTATGCGTGATTACAATTCTGAAGGTGCCCTGTAAAAGGTGTGCATAGCTCATTATACTTCCCTGCCCTCAGTTGCGGGTACTGTTGTGCTATTAGTCCAACTTGGGTTTGGTGGTGACTCCCTGAAACCTGGCTACCTGGCAGCTTGCCGGTCCGTCTCTGATGGTCTATACACTGCAGTTTCTGACTCTGCAGTAATATTGCGTCACAGGTTACTTCGAGCACAGAGGGACAGAACCAGCAAAACCTCAAGCATGATCAAGAGCATGGTTTCAGTGTTATTAAATGGGATTACATCCAAATTAGGAGCAGAAACTGCATTGCCCTATGAGAGCCTGATATGACTGAAATTTACCTATAATGTATCATTGGTATTCCTTTAAATAAGTTGCATTACCTGGCAACAGAACAACAACTAACTGAATTGTGTTATGTAGTATAAAATTGTCTGCATATTCTGTAAGAGCAACAAATGGGGTCTTATGTCAGTGTAGTGGTGCTCAACTCATCTGCTTCCTGGACCATGGGATTACTTAACAGACAAAATACTTTATCCTTACGAACACTGCAGAACCAATATTGACATAGGAGAGTGAGCTGGAGTCCTTTCTGCCTTGTGTGTTATCATCAAAAGTGTCAACTAAGTGCTGTTTGCAGAATCTTCATTGCTAGTTGGTATGTGAGAGGAAAACTGTGATTTGATTCCTCCTTTTCTTCTCCTTGCTGGTTCTAGCCTGATACTGTGTGCTGTTGAAACTCATTTGCCGTGCTCTCGTTAGGTTTCATAATACGAGCGGTAAGTCTGGAGTCTGTGGTGTTGGATAATGGGGGCTGGGATTTTTTTTTTACTTGAAAAAAATTCCAAACTGTCAATACTTTTAGGAGTATTTTTGTAGTGTAGGTGGATGTGAGTGTACTTGGTGAAATTCCACCTTCAAGAGAAAAATAATAAAATGGTTTGTTATCACTGTGGGGTAGAACTTGGCTGTTGTGCATTCTTTGGCTCTAGAGGCTCCTGCCCTGGGTGAATTGAAGGCTTTTTTTCCACCAAGTTCTTAGGTGGTGCCTTGGCGGGGGGGCAGAGGCTGGGTGAAAGGCAAAGGAAGGTTTACTTCAGTCTCTGTCATATTTCAGTCTATCTATTTGGGCAAGACTGATGTATTAGGGTTTAATTCTTAATTTAGTTATAAGGTCACAATGAGCTCTGTTACATCCGTGTAATCCTGTTGAAATCGCTGGTTTTGCACGAGTATAATGAAAGAGAGGCCTTCTTGTAAACTGGGGTAGCAATGGAGGTTTTCTAATGATACTTTTGTCATTAACTAAGCATTATAAAATGCAATATCAGCTATTTCTTGCTTTATTCACAATCATAATATTTTCAGCATAAAGAGGTTCTCCCTCTGTCTCGCTTTCCTATCTTGTCTAGGGTTCAGTGTTGCTTTGATGTATTTCAACTGTTAAGGGTTTTTTTTTGTGGCAATTACTGTATCTTTCCTTGCATCATGTGAAGCACGGTGTGCACCTATAGCATTACATACAAATGAAACTACATTAAAAAATGTACGTTCAAATACTTTGGTTGCAAAGTCAGACCTGTAAATCGGAAAATGTCTGATTTAAGGTTGTGCAGATGTAGTTCTGTGCTGTGAGCTGCCCTGTTCAGTGAATGAGCCAGTGATTTGCAGGAAAAATAGTACGTGATTTTTAACAGTTAAAAAGAGGATTAATGCAAATGGAGCTTGTCATATGCTGTTTTAAATATGATGCTTCCTAATTTTCAAATGCTTCACTTTCAACCCAAATGATAACCTTCTTGCAAATTAGTTGCGAACATGGAACCTCTTAGTATTGTGGTTTTTAGCGCTTTTTTTTTCTTTTTTTTTTTTTTGTAAAACGATATTATATGGAGGTATGAACTTCCCTTGTTGACCTTCACAAATCCCTAAGTGGGATTCGATCCTTCAGTAGTGATTTCTAATTCAGGTAATTGCCTTAAACGCTAAGGTTGTTATTTGGTGAACGAGGAAGGACCTTCGGGGCTTGTGCTTTGTATAGGGTAACAATGGGTCAAGTCTGACCTATTTGATCCTCCTTTCTGCTGTCCGTCCTGCCAGTCTGCTTTTTTGCTTCAGCAACCTCTAAGTGCTCCACAGCACGCTCTCTGCTACTGTTCTGTCAGAAGTGCAAGCTGCCCAGCCATTGTGTACATGGAGTTCATGTCTGTTTGATTTTTTTTTTTTGAGAGGCCACCAAATACTTGATTAAAAAAAGCAAGCAGGCATAGGTAAGCGGTTCAATTTTAACTTGAATGGATTGCCATGAGACAAAGAGCATCTCTGTTATTCCAGGGAACTTCAAAGGCTGCCTGCCAATGAAGCAAGTGTCAGAGCTTCTCAAAAAAAAGTTGCAAAAGTCTTTGTAGTGGAAAGTGTTATGTGTCTGATATTTAAGTGTGCATACCAGCTTTTTCCACAAATAGAAAATTACAATTTGTGTATACAAATAGCAAAATACTTCAAATTTTATTGAAGTTTGTGAGACTTTTGCTGTTATTTTTTAATATTTTGCCTTAGATACTTTTGTTCAAGTCTACCAAATAGTTTCTTATAGAAAAGTACACCATTTGGACCACCAGTCAATTTCACCAATGGTACAAATTTGAAGAAAGCTGTTCTTAAAGTGAACTAAAGAGCTCTTGTCTGTAATAATTAAAGTTAACAAACATCCAGGATGTAAACATGAGTCATGTGGGGTGTCTCAGCTAGCAAGCGGTCCATAATTTTTCTCTGTATATAATAGCTGCCTGGATTTTACAACCCACATCTAGTAAATAATTACTTTCTTATCAGGAATGACAAAATTAGCTTTGAAAACAACTTTTTAACAGGAAAGTGAGATAAAGGTCAAGGTTCAAATGTTAACTTGCACAAGTATCTAAAAAAAATAAAAAAAGCAACCTCAAAGATTTTTCTTGCCCCTAACTTACTGTTTTTCTTCTGTTACCAGCTGCCACCTCCAGAAATCTGAATGCTTTTTTTGTTTGGTTGGTTTTTTTCTCCTGTTTGGTCTTAAGAAGAAGGACTTTGTGAGCAGGGAGCGGTAGTGTAATTAAATAGATATGTTTAACTTTGAAAGGTGTTATTTTTAGGACTAGCTCAAAAGGGCAAGTATTCCTTGGAGTCTTTAGTATATGGCCAGATTGTCTGCTCCAACTGAAAGAGCAACGCAAGACTTGGGTAGCATCAAGGTTTACTTAAAAGTTTTTGACGCATGTTATCTCTGGGCAAAAAGAAATTCAGAGGAAGCTGCAGAAGGGGCACAGCTTCTGAGCCTCTTGGCTCTGCGTTGGGAAAAGGTTCAGCTTCCAGAGAGGCTGACCCTGTGGAGCAAAGTCTTTGTTCCCTTCCCTTCACTTTTAGGGCCATGGTGGTGCTGGTTCTTTTCCCCATGCTTGTACAGTGATTTATCTTAGGAATGCAACACTGTTGGATCTAGCACAGGTATGTACCTGCCTAGCAAGGACTGTGCTGGAGACAACAGCTGTTCCCTAGCTGCCCCCTAATCATTGCCATTGCTTCCCTGCAGTTCAGATCCAAAGGTACAAGGAACAGAGAAGTTTGTGTAAGCTTCTGGTAGGAAAGGGTGTGTGCATGAATTAATGGACATACTGCAGAGATATTTGTCTCCCCGCTCTCCTTCCTTTTTTTTTTTTTTTTTTTGTTTCACATTTGCTCACTTTTCCCNTTGCTCACTTTTCCACCTTTCAGCAAAGGGGAACATATGGCAGCGTGCTGTCCATCTGGTTGCCACTTACTGTGAAATCATTATGCTGGCAAATTTGGCCCCATCTTGAATTTCTTATGTAGGTAAAACTGTTAATACAATGACAGCTGAAGTGTTTATTCTGAACTGTAAATGGGAATTAAACGCAGAGAGTGAATGCAAAGGGTGCTTTCTGAGTATTTTCAATCTTTTCCTACATTAAAAAAAAAAACTTGTGCTGTGCTAGTATTTAAAGCAAAAAAGACTGGGACCCTCATTGTGCTGTGGACTGTTCAAGTATGGATAAAAGATAAGTCCTGTCCCAGAGGATCTGCAATCTAAATACATTTTAATGAGAACATTGTGAATAGCGATAGATGCTTAGGAAAACCTCAATTATATAGGTAATACTGTATATATGTCATTAAAAATACTGTTGACATTTTTGCATCCTAGCACAAGCTTGTAACATAGTCTCTTTAAATGCATAGCAGACACTAAATTGATTGTTCAGTAGTAGTTTCTTTTCTGAAGTGATTAAGTTGGACTCTTTGAAGAATCTTTGTTAATTTAGGTCTTGTGCATTTTGGGTATATTCAGATATTTCTGTTTATCTAGGTATCGAGGATTAACACTGGCAAAAAAAGTCTTACTGCCTTTGGCAGCGTGAGCACATACACATTTTTGTTGTCATCAGATTTCACGTGTTGAAATCACAATAACCTAACTTTCTTCTAGTTATCTAAAGGAGTGCCACTGAAAAAAACAATTGGGCTATATTTATACTATAATATTCTGAGACCTTACCTGAAGATAAGAGCACCTCCAAAAGTAACTTTTAAATTCAATTTATTTTATGCGTATGACAGCGAACTTTCATACGTTCTCTGCTTTGTCAGTCAATAGGTTTTTTTTTTCCATGTAGCCCCCCATGGAAAGGCCTGTATTTTTTTTTTAAGCTGGAAAAGGTGGTTATAAAACCAGAAAGTAAGTGGGAGAATCAGAAGCAAGTAATTTATCTGAAACAGTCTTCCTCTTCCTTGTTGTTTAGCTCGGGGATCCTCACTTTTGATTGCTACGCGCATATTTATTAGGTAGCATAGTGCTGCAGTGACCCTGCTGTGACATGAAAATGCTTGTGGACTGGTAAGAATAGTTTTGGCTTTGGGGAGAAGAGTGGCTAGAGTTTGTTCACTGCATTCTTTCAAGTTTTTATTTTGTTTTGAACAAGAGTGCAGTCAAGTTTTTAACACAGCATGGGGATTTTTTTGCCTTTTTTTTCCTGCAGGAGTCAATTTAAAAGACTAGATAGCTTTCTAGAAAGCTTTTGTCCTGTACTGAAACAGGCAATGAGGAAGAAGTTCACTGTAAGTTTTCCAAGAAAATCCGAGTTTGAGACTTACTATGAATGAACTGTTTTTGAACAGGTGTTCTGTGCATTACTGTATCTTCCAAGTATTTTCAAATGGAAATCCAACCCTCAGTACACAGCTGTGAAACTAGGCTGACAGTGGGAATACTGAGTGGTTTTTGGGAGAAGGAAGTATTTGATGGGTTCTATTACGGTCTCATCACAGCTGTGGCCTATCTCTTGGTGATCTATAGTGGAAGTATCTGTAGTAGTAGTATCGCTGAGGACAGCCAGCTCTACTGTCTGAAACTGAATGGAAGGGTCTGTTAAATCACTGCTGAGCTGCATCTTGCAGTACTTTGTTGAAAGACTCGTGCTCTGGAATTTTTTCCAATTCAAAAGGAGGAAAAAAAAAAAAGGCATAGAAAAACCCCAGTGTTTGGTTTTTACCTCCCAAATCAGAGAACTTCAGAGACTAGCTAGCATATAGCGGTTGGGTTTTTTAATTGCACAGCGTTGTATGACTTGTACTGAATTCTTCTGAAATAGAGTATTTAAATATTCAGGAGTCGGAGGATAAATATGTGATGGATGTAACTGTGACATGTTCAGATTCATGGATACCTTCACCAGACTTGGCTCCCTGCTATTGTTTTCTAATGTGAAAATGAGGAAGAATTCTTTTAGCGGTCTGCTTGTGAGACAGAAATAACTGATAAGGCTATTTCTCTATGGTCTTAGAAGTCAAGATCAGGTCACCATAGTGACTCTCAAGACTAACATTAGAAAAAGTTTAGATTTAGTTGAAGATACTAAAGGTCTTTAGTTTAAAGATACTGACCATCTTGCATCTATTATTCTGCTGTAGAGAAAGAAGTAGTTGTGCAGGTAAAATAACTTGGTTCTAGCTAAGCAAGAGCCTATAACAATTATCGTGAAGTGCTGCTTTTAGGCTGGTACCCAGGCTTCATATCCTGCCAGAAAGTAGAGGAGTTTTGATGTGTAAATGAAGGTATTCTTTGAAATGCTGGGAAGGCCTGGAGTGCCAGGCAAAGGATTCCCTCCACAGCCGGACGAATAGGAGCTCGGGGACTCTTACAACCCTTTGAATATTGAGCTACGTACTGTCCAGTTGTAGGGGTGTGTTTTGTTTTCTTTGTAATTACATTCTCTTTTGATTAAAAAGTGCTCGTCAGCAACTCCCTTGTACTTTTCTGAAATTTGGGAGCTATGGAAAGAAACTTGGTCCTTTTCCCTTTAGTGGCTGGATGTTGCACCTAATCTGAATGCATTGTTTCAGTCTGAAGATTAGATAGGCTCGTTGCTTTTGAAGAACTTCTTTCAGTCTAAGATGATTTCCCGTTTTTTGGGGGGAAGGGAAGGGACTGCGGTCAAAGTAGCCGGTAGCCTGCCAATGCCTGAATGTGAAAGCAATGGATACAGTGAACTAGCAAACAAAGACTAATTAGTTGTCTGACACATTTGGAAATGTGGCCAGTTCTCAGAGTGCCTAGGTGACTGGCATCAGCTAGTATCTGATTGATATTTGCTGGGGTAAGTGAAGTAAGTATATCATTTAGTGAGAAATGATCCACATCCTCATCTAAAAACACTGTTAACTAGCACTTTCACAGACTGCCTTGGTGGAGAGCTTTCATGAACTGGGTGAACATGTGAAGAGAGCTTTCTTTTGCTTCATGCCTTCAGATGAGGATTAAGGTGTATCAGACACATTGCCAGGGAAATACAGGCTTGCACAGTTCATTTTGTCAAGAGAGGGAGGACTTCATGCCCTAGAGCCTGTGTATTTCACAGGCTTTGAAAATCACTTTAAAACATACTCGCTTTTTGTTGTTGGCTGTGTGGCGCAGGAGCTTTCTTTCCAGGTAATGTCTAATGTAATGAAATACTTATCTTGATTATGATGCTATCATAAAGCAATGCAGAGTGTTTTATCATAGAATGAAGATAGAAAAAGGCAAGGCCAGTGTTATTAAATTATAAAATGGAGAATTTGGAATCGGAGGAAAAACAGGTGGTGGTAGTACTTTCCTTCTCTAGAAAGACATCTGATCTTGAGGCTGTATACTGGTTTTGTTTAAATGGTTTACCAAAGCACTTCAGTCTGAAATAGGCTGTTTTTCTATTAGTTTCACTGGGTATATAAAGCATACCGCATGAACAGCATTTGCCAGGAGAGGAACATAATATGTCTGAAACCTTTAATTATATGCTGTAGGCAGCTCTGTCTAGGTCAGGAGACACCATATTATCATATAACATATTATAGGCATTCAGAACTTGCACAGTAGCTTGATTATTCATTGGATAATTGGTCTTTGTTAAGCAGATAACAGCACTGTTTGCATTCAGAGTCTAGGTTTGCGGTATATGACATAGAATATTTGTATTTTAAATCACCTGTTATCCTGCTGATGTAAGAGCTAAGTAGAACAGAGTTCAGTAAAAGCTTTTTACAGCAGCAAAGACTGCCTGTGCTACTGTGCATGTTGCCCTTCTACTTACTGCATGCTACCAGCAGTTCTGAAAGTGTCCAAGAGATTTTTTTGGTTTATTGTATTTAATTTTGTATGGGTGTTTGTCTGTAGCAACTTAGGACTGTACAGACTGTTTAAACACAGACTGTATTTAAAAAAAAAACCCAAACAAAAAACCAAAACCAAAGAAACAAACGAAGCAAAAAATGCCTTGAAGAATAAAACAATTTAGAAGCTTCCCAAACTGCTCGAGAGCAGAAAAGGAAGAAAATAAATAGTGAGGGAGAACAAATGCATGATTAAGACATAGATGTACGAGTCAAAAGAGAAACGGCAAGTCTTTCTCTGTCACACGCTGAACCTTATTTTACTTACCTATAGAAGAGAAAGTATTTCTACCTTATGAATAATGACGTAGGCTTTTTAATGCTTTAAGGTCCCAAGGTGGAATAGGAAATCATTGACTGCAGTGTCAATAACTGATAATTTTTGCAAGTATGTCAGACTATGATCTGAGGTACGTTTGCAGGTTCCTCTGGGCACTCAGTTATGTAAGCTCATGCTTGGAGGTAACTATCAGCTTGGTAAAATCCCCAGTTGCTTCAGTACTCTTGTTTTAGAAGGGCTGGGGAACAGGTGATGACGAATGGACCTTTTTCTTCTAGATTTCATCCTGCTTAAGACAAACATCTGATTTTGGTTTTCCCAAACTGGAGTTTAAAAGAAAAGCAATAAGGTGATAAAATTATTGCCTTAAAGGATGACAAAAGTGATCAAACCCACTCAAAGTAAAGGCTTTATTGTATCGAGTGCAGCATACTCAATTAATCAAAACACATGTTCTGTATGTGTGACTCTAGCCTGCAGAAGATCAGTCTGCCTTGCAATAGAGAAGTTGTATTTTCAGTATGAGCTATATACCCATTTGAGCTGTGATCAGCATTCTTTGCCTTTCCCTAAGGAGATGGCAGTGATTGTAGCATTTATCATACATAAAGGAATCTGTCTTGCTGTATACAGCTGCCAAAAGACATGTGAAAAATAGGGACAGAGAAGGCAGTGTCCATGATCTTGGTAACCCTTCAGACAATGAAGCTGATGGCGAACTAAGGAAATCACTTCCCCACTTCTCACTTGCACCCCATATTTAGCCGCAGCAGTAGTTATGAGTTGGGCTGATTTGGTAGCATGTCTGTAAAGGAATCTGCTAGCAGAATATTGTCTGAAATGCTGGTGCAGTGGTCTGTGCATGAAGTTGTTGACCCGTGCTGCGAAGACATGAACCTCTAGGTGAAAACAAACTCTTGTTCTCTCCAGAAACTGAGTACACAGATAGAATGTTGTGGCTTACATTAAAAATGGTTACTTGAAAATGAAGTGAAATGATGGGCAAGAGCTTGAATTGTTGGTGTTCAAGGAAAAATCCAAATGTATACCAGTGTTTTAATAAGAGCAGGGAGTTCGTCTGGATTATTTAGGACTGAAAAAAGCAGAATGTAATGCATGTTCTGCTACCATCAAGCAGCCCTGTAACTGGAGCAGAGACGTGAAACCAAGGGCAAAAGTTATCCTGTTTAGGGAAGGAAAGATGGAGCAGACTAAAATGGCAGAGCACTTTTCCAAGGAAAAACACTGAACATTTGAACTTTGCTGTAGTTCCTCTGCTTT
>VYZV01034308.1:15615-28405 GCA_013401275.1 Pandion haliaetus
GTGTCTGTATCCCCTCTAGAAGGTGTATGACAGTGTTGTATCCAAGCTTAGATTTTTGTCTGTTTTGAGATATTTTTGTGTTTTAGTGCATGGATAAATGCATCTTTATACTAGTTCTCATCTTTTCCCCAAGGTATAGTTTTGCATTTTTATAATCGTTTATAACTGAAGTGTTGGAGGAAGCCTTTCGGGCATGAGTATTTAATAAATTAAGATCTAGCGACACCGTTCACTGTTGCAATCCATTTGCCTAGAAAACCCTACCAGGTCTTTCCTTAAATAAGCGAGTAAGATCTTTTGTACAAGTTTTGACACCATATCCACTGAAAAAGTGTGTAGGTCAGGTTAAGAAAAGCATGTTTGCCTTGTGGAATTTTTGTCATTATCTAGAGTTTATGTATGTACATGTGGATCCTGTAATTTTCATGCTTTCGTTGCTCATTAAGGTAATCCTGCTGCAAAGGTTCAAGTTTGATCCATACTTTACACCAAGTTGCCCCTGGGACAACCTCTCATTCCATTGATTTGCTGTGATATTTTTCTGTTAACTGTAGCAAGAGGAGAAGAAGTTTAAGGAGAAATATTTTAAGAATTGTAGACGTACTTTTCATCTTTTGGACACAAACTGGTATAGCAAAGAGGAGAAAAGTCAGCATCATGTGACCAACCATCTCAAAGTTGTCGATGGAGCACAGTTTGAGAACATCTGGACTGTAAAATGCACCTCTTGAACTTTCATTGATTGGTTCCTTGGGCTGTCAGCCATGAAGTTTATTTTTAGATACTTGCAGCAGATCTTATTGCATGTGAAAGAATACCAAATCCATAGCTTGTCAGCTGCTGTTTTTCAGTAAGTACGGAAAAAGGATTTTGGTTTGAGTTAAATAGTTAATTTGCTGCTGTGTTGCAGACTGCAGTTTGTACAGCTAGCTATACCTGAGTTAGCTTTAAACTAGGCAGCCTGGCAACTAGTATCAAAGTCCAGCTGCAGCAGTGCTAGCTCAGCATGAGCTGCTATAATCCTTCTCTCTAATCCGAAGAGGAAAACTATTGGCCTGGAAACACTAGAGCAATCTTTTCTTTCAGTAAGCCATTTCCTCTAAAAGCAGAGAGGGGGGGGGAAAAATGTGTGTCTGTTTTTAATCTTTATGGCTCACGTTTTACCATTTTTTTTTGGTTTTTGTTTTTTACAAGAACAAAGGGAGGCATAGTAATTTAATGGAGAACGAATGCGTTGACTTCTTATATGGGTGAAAGTCTTATGCATGCTACAATTATGTATCACACTATAGCATGGGTATTTCCTGGGACTTTTGAGATGGGGCATGTTCTTGTTGAAAGTAGGAGAAATTACTTCTGCCCTATAAATGTGTGCTTGCTCTGCCATCTGCAGCAGTACACAAGTTAGTGGTAAAATGCTTTAAAAGCGTACAGCTGCCTGAACTGATCCAAACTCATTGATTGTCTTAGTCCTGTAGGATTCAGAAATGTTCTGCTCTTGGGTGAGGGCACACTGTGTTTTGGCCTGCCCTTACTTGGCAGGTTATTTTTCTAGCCTTTGGATGCTGCCTAACACAACTTCTGTCTGAGTATTCTCTGAAGTTCATTATGCTTGGTTTGGACACCTGTCTGTGTTGTGCTTGATAGAAGAGTGTTTCTTTATTACCAGATGTTAAAGAAAGGTAATGTGGATTTAAAAAAAAAAAAGTGTTAATGGAATATTTTTTCAAAATCTTCATCTTTGAAGACAGAAATTTTCTTCTCCTGAAGCATTCCCTGTTTCTCATGCTATCTGTCCTTCAGTTTTTCCTAAAAGATTGCATATTCAGCATCACAATTACTATGATAGGTCTGTTAAACCAACCTGTATTTAGAAGCTATCTAGTATATACTTGTTCAAAACGGTGTGATCTTATTGCTGCAAACATTGTCTCAAATCAGATTAAGTACTTTGGAGCAGGGTTTATGTCACTTTAAAAATCACCTTCTAAGGTACCTAATGTGTCTCTAAGTAGCATGTGAATAACAAAAGCATGGGCCAGTTTTTCTTCTTCTGAAAGACTGTTCATTTCTAGGACCTTAAAAATGACAGAATTCTGATTGGCGTCTTGGTATCTTTCCCATTTCAATCTTGCAGTGATGTTTGCAGTGGATGCCTTTGACAACTCTCAACAAGAACACATGCTTGATACTCTCTGAACGCTTTCTATCCTGTGTTTTTCAGATGTTGTAAACTCAGCAGGTCATGAACTGTCAATTGTCAACATCATGTTTGAAATCAGTTTATTGAGAGTGAGAAGGACAACACAAGAGCATAACAGTTTTATTAAGGACCAGTGTTTTGGAGCTATGAAGATTAGAAATGAATGATCACAAGATACTGCCTCTTTAAACCACTTATTGGTCTTTGCAGCAGCTTGTCTCTTTTCTACTGTTTGTTTTTGCAGTGTCGACTGCAGTAAATCTCTGACCTGAGGCCAGTATAGTCTTAATTCCTTGCAGATATTCTTGTTTCATTGGAGAATTTGTATTGATTTTGCGTTTTTGAACTTCTGATTCAAACAAGACTTTAAAACAAAATTAATTTTATTTTTGGAAGATTTTTATATAGGTATTCTAAAAAACCTAACAACCTACACTTACAATACTGGAGGCTTTTATTTCTATTGGCAAGTGGCATTTTTCACCAACTGAGTGCCAGACCAAAAGTCAGGAGGATGAGTTCTAATCCAGACTCTGGCACCTATTTGCTGTGTGGTCTTGGACTTTGGGTTTAGTTAATGAGTGTGTACTCACTAGTTTGCTTAAATTTTATTGAAAGTGCTGGTGAGTCTTTGGGTGGAGATTGATAAATTATTTAGCCGATAGTGAAGGAGTTAGTGCAATGTTGATGTAAAAATATTTCTGAAAAATTTCCAACAGTCTGACCAGCTCTTCATGGTTTTAATCCAGAAGCTAATACAGATACAGCTTCCTTGCTCTCATCTGTCTGTCTTGGACATGTTTTTCTGAGTTTCCTACCTCCTGGAAATGTTAATGACTATTCTGGTAAAGTTTTTGCAATTTTAAGAAAGGTGAATTGATAAATCTTAGCAAAAGTCTTTGCAGTTGCAACAGACAGTTCAGTTTCAAGCCGGTGGCTGGTATGTGTTATGGGTTTAAGAGCAAGAATGTGTTTTATTTATAACTTGGCATTTGTTTGGCGTTTTGGGGCTTGTGTTGTAGTATTGATCCCTTGCATAACCATTGCTGGAAAAGCATCCTTTCATCTGATCAGTGTATTAGACAGAACCTCCTTATTGGATATGGGTCATGGGACTTGAAGTACTAAATAAGGTACTGCTAAAATAGAGCTGTGGAAGGTGGCAGGATGACTGCTGTCTTGGGTCACGCAATAGTGGCCAAAGCTTTTCTGTCTGTGTGGTGCCAAAAGAGGCAAAATGCCCCTCACTTGTTCTGGTGGATGCTTAGGAGCAACAGCACGGAATGTTGAAGGATAACAAAGATTTTTTTTTTCTTTGGGCCAGTGTGGTTGGGTTGTCCTGTGTTCTGCTTTATGTATTTCCTGGACTGAACTCCAGGGTGGCAGAGCCTCTTGCATAAACTTGTCCGTTGTACCGCATTTCTCCAGCAGACACTGTCACGTGTGGTATAGGTGTTCACAGAAAATTACTGTATCTCCTTTAATACAAGTTTGCTATAATTATTTAATACACGGGCAAAAGCAACTGTGGTCTGATTCGGAGTTAGTGCCAGGCATTTTAAATGAGAATAACTTTTCTCAATTAGTTCATCTCCCCAACTTTTTTCATCTGTAAATAAACAACTATGGTTCTATAGTTAAAGAGCAGTCTAGGAATTAACATACCTAACTTTTAGTTGAAAATAGATGTGAGGTTTTTATAAGCTATTTGTTTCTTCCCGTTTTGCTATGTTTTGGTAAGTATTGAGTAGAACAATTACTGAAAAGTTTACTTTTGGAATTGCCAGAGAAGTTGAAGCCAGGTCCCTGTCCGTGCAATGTTTCCTGTACTTTCTTGCCCTTTACCTCCCCCTCTCCTTGAAGGGAGACCTGTGGTCCAGGAAGTCATGGTCATAAGCCTATGAAAGCGCTTGGGCACCTGAATTGGCATGCAGGTACCAAAGTCCAAACAGCCGAAGCAGCATCACAGCATTAACGCTTCTGTTTGAACCGTAGCATGAATTTTATCTGCCTCTAACATATTGAAGTATTGTTCTTACTGCTCAGTGCTTCTCACTCACTAATGTTCTGCTAGGGTCTTAGTTGATCAGCATGGTCAACTGTGATGGTGCTGTGTTTTACCATGTGTCTTTAAGGCCCTGATTCAAAGTGTGTTACAGAAGCCTGTGAGTGAATACGGAAGTAGATTTTTTAAATCCGAATCCCAGAGTGCCATCCTCATTGCTTTACAACATGGATTTCTTAGTATGTTAGCAGTAGCAACCAAGTTAGCGTGTCACAGGGAAAACTGGTTCGGTGCTCACAGTGTTAAGCCACAGGAAGATTAATTTCCTAGTGAAGAATAAACTTTGTGAGCCCTTAGCAGCTGAGAATTTAATCTCAAGTTTCTCTGTGATACCGATGCTATCAGTGGAAGAGTACAAGCTGACAGTTCTCAACTTTAAAACAAAGGGAGTTCATGGGCGGCTGCTCCTGCACTCTTCTTCGGAATTTATTCAGTAGCTTTAGGTGCCCTCCGTTTACTGGTGTGACAAGAGTATCAGTCCTCTCTGTTCTTGCAGAGCTTAAAAGAGATGAGGGCTGGGCGGGGGTGTTGATGTTAGTTATGGATTCTTGAAGGGGGAAAAAAAGGTCAGTTTAGCATTTTTACTTTCCATGTGTGGTGTATTACATGATCAGTAGCTGAATGCATTGTAATACGTATTTGTATGAATAAGCAAATAGCTTCATCCTGCAGGAAAAATTCTGCATGCCTGCGCAGAGCAAATGCTTTTCAGCATTTTCAGAAACTACTCCTCTTGCATACCTCAGTGATCCTTCTTGTGTTCCATATGAAATAACTAATGAATCAATTACCTCTAGTAGAAAAGTTCTGAAAACCTAATGCTGACATTAAAGTTCCACAAAAAAAAAAAAAAAATCAATAAAATGTGGTTTTGTAGTTTTTTCTAAGTAGAAGAATTAAAGCCTCAACGTTCCAAAGCATATGGTTAGGTACAGACAGTGCCTGAAGTTATTATTTTTAAATGAACGTACTATTTTTTTAAGCTCAAAAATATCTATTTTAAATGCACAATGAGGTGGAAGTAAAAGTGTGATTGTTCGTGAGATATATCATTTGTAGTCGTATATTGAACCCGACTTTGAGGGGGTTGGCTTTTTGCTGTATGAATTCTTTACCAGGCCATATCCTGGGATTTAGCTGCAACAGGTGTCAAACCAGATTCTGTTCCTTCTCTCTCCATGTGTTTTGTTGCTGTGCATTTCATAGAACGGTTTGAGTTGGAAGGGACCTTTTAAAGGTCATCTAGTCCAACTCCCCTGCAATAAGCAGGGACATCCTCAACTACATGAACTTTTGCTGAGACTGTTCACAAGTTTCTGCTTTTTCTTTCCCCTTTATACTTTAAAAAAAAAAAAAAGCTAGCTTTTGCACTGTAGTTACTTTTTGCTGGAGGACAAAGAGCAAGCACTTCCCATCCTGTTTCCAGGCCCAGTGGGAAGAATTCTTCTCTTACCGATGCAATTCCCAGCAGTCTAGGCAGACTCCAAACATACACTGGCCATGTGTGTCTCCTTTGTGATGTTGTCTTCCAGACCTCAGTTAGAAGTGAGGGGGGAAGGTGCAGGCTTGGATACTACATATGGAAATCAGTGACAAGTTAACATGGCTGCATTGGGCAGGCTGCTTCCTCCAGATTGTATGTAGGACTGTGAGGGCTGGACCTGCTTTCTCACAGCTTGGACCGAGTCCCTCACCATCAGTATTTTGTGGCAGAAACCTGGCATATAGTATGTAATAAGTGCATTCCATCACCTGTTGAGGGAGCCAGGGTTATACAGTTAAATGCACTAGCTGTATATTAAAATAATGACTATAAGTATGCTGCATGCTATGATATGGCAATTAAATCTTGCATTTTAGGCTCCCAGGGGCCAGGAAAGATTTTTTCCCAGCCATAAAGAGTACAACTGTTGTGTCTGCATACACAGTGTGAAATAACTTCCCTCTGAAGTACCAGACAGGACGCGAATTCAAAAATTTTATTAGCTGTCTGCTCTCGCAGAGTGAGGTTTACCCTGTATGTGTCACGGGGAATGAAATACTGCAACTATTTGTAAATTTGCAATCGAAACAGCTGGGCTATTTGTTTCTAAAAGCTAAACTACAAAGCATAGCACTGTTTGAGAGAAGAGCAATGTATTTTACAACGATGGGCTAATTATTATATACTTGCTTTTAAGATACACAGTAAAGCCATAACTTCATATAAATTTATTGCATTTTGTCTGGAAGGTTGCCCATAAAAAAAAAATTATCAGGAGTGACAGAACACAGATAGTTCTCAAAAATATATTTGTAGTATAGTTAGTTCTTAGAATGAAATCTTTACTTCCAGATGCCGTTTTTGACTTGTCTAACAGCTTGACTGGATTTAGTACCAGTCTACTTAGGTTTGTTTTGATTCTATGTTGCTGATTATGTGAGAGAGAGAATTGGTCTAAGGAACTTTCTTTTAAGTCTCCTACTTAAATAGAAATACAGTACTTATGGGCCTTACAGAGCCATAATTGGTAAGATGCATTGAAATCCTTGGCTCCAAGTGATTAAATAAATGCCACGGATTTCTCATGAGCTTTTCTCTGTACTTTCCCCCATTCTTATTGTAGAGTCGTGAATCTTTAGTATTTTGGTTGACATTAGCTCCTCTAGTAAATTAGAGAATACTTTTAAAATTTGCTAAAGGCTTTCCAATCCAGAATCTATTGGGCCCAGGATTCTAAAGAAAATAAAAATTAATAGCTTGAGGAAGAGTCTTAAGGCTGAAGTCTTAACGGCCGAAAGGCAATCTTCAAGTTACATTAATCTAAGGGTATGGGCAGGTACTCAAGCTTGTATTAGAAGGTTAACCTCCGAGTAAGATGAGCAGCAGATATTGGGGATGGAAATGAAAATGTCATGAGTTTTAACCATTTTCATGGCAGACGGGGTGACCCTAGTACTTTCACATGACTAAGGCACTGTCCGCTGAAACAGATTGACAGTGTCACCCCCCCTGAATTGAGACATATATCGTACTGAGGGATGTCTCAGAGCAGGTTGACTCAAGTATTTGTGGGACTGTCGCTAGTGTTAAAAGCCTGGGTGAAATTCCAGCTCTGCCCAAATAAATTTTGCTGTTGGATTCAAATGGGCTTGTATTTTTACCTCAAAAACCATTAAGAGATTGCAAAAATTAAAGTGCATGTGGGACTAACTCAAATCTAATCAGAGACAACCTGCCGGGTATCTATATAGAACTAAAACCATTCATTCTAGCGTGTTGAAAAGTATATGTATTTTTTCTTTACTATTCTAAAGAGTGGCTGGACCTATCTTGCTTGGCTTGAAAACAAAAGACATGGCTGCAAGTCTCTGGTTAGTGGCTTTTTACTGCAGTTCCAGGGTGTAAGGAAAAGAGAACTAGAAGCAAAGTCCGAGTTGACTCTTGACAGACACAAGCAACCCAAACTTATTTGAAACTAAATTGGTACTTGACTTGCTTCCAATAGTAATAAGTTGGCTTAATATGACTCAGCTAGGTTAGACTCATTCCCAGACATTTAAAATTCAGCGATTGAATTGTTGTTAGCCAAGCAAATACAAATCTAACTTTGGGTTTCAAATTTAATATTTTAATATTTAATCCAAGGGAGATCAGAGTTATTTCTTTTTTTTTTTTTTCCCTTTTTTTCCTTTGAGAACCAGAATTTGTGGCACAAAAAAAATCTCAGCTGGGTTGGGGGGGAGTGCCTGCGTTATGAAATTTGTCCGTATGGTCTTCTAACCATGTGCTGACTGAGACCGGAGTCATTTAGTTTCCCAAACTGGAAAAAAATCAGATGTTTTCAGTCCAGTGGAGCTGTTGATGCCAGGCTTGTTCCTACCAACACGTGCAGCGGCACATTGCAAGAGCTAACTGATACTGAGCCTTCCAACTGTGAGCCCAGAAGCAGTATCAACACAGCATCCTGCCGGATCTATTTGGTTTCCTTGTGCTGGGCTGTAAAGACAGATCATCTCACTAGGAGCCATGTCTGCTCTAAGTGATGCTGCTTTGTATGTGTGGGTATGACCTCACTTTTTTTCAAATGAAAGTACCATCTCCAGCAGTTGGAGCCATAAGCAGAGCAGGAGATGTTGAGACATGCAGTAAAATAGTGTAAGCTGGCAGCCTTGTGCCTAATGCTCACACCAAGTGTGCTTTCATGGCTTCCCTTCTTGTTAAGCAGGCCTAAACTTCGAAGACTAGACAAATCTGTAAAGAGACCTTTTGCAAAAGAGTTGCTCTCTTTTGTTCATTCTCTGGATTCAAGCCCTACAGTGTGGATTTTTTTTCTTCCACTTTAACCACCTGGGGAAGCTGTAGAGAACAACTGTTGGGAGCGTCCATTTATTACAGCTAAATAGGGCCAGTTTGTAAAATGGTAAGGTAAATGGTAAGCTTGGAGTTACTCCAGAGTAAGAGATCAAATGAGTAATCTGCTTGCTGAATGAGTGCATGCTCTTATTAAGGAGCTGAGAGCAAACTTCCTATTTGGGTAACCTTGATAGTTACTCAGTTCTTCCAGATTTTTGAGATGCCATATTCCCTTTATTTGCCATAGAGTAGTAAAATTTGGCAGGCAGAAGGCCCTCAGTCCACAGAAGTACTGTTTCTTTGCCCTGTGGCATCTTCAGAATTAGCTACATTGTGGATTGCTGCAGTACCTGCTGGAGTGTGTCTTCTCTGGAAAATGTTGGTGGTGTATCAGAACAACTGAATTTCAACAGTGCCAGTATGCACTGTGTAGCACAAACTGGAATGAGAGCCCAAAGGAGCTGTCAGGGCAGCACTGGTATGTGTTGAAAGTATATTCATGCTGGAGTGTTTTCATGTCACAGAACCCTGTTTGTAGATCTGCTACATAGCCCCTGCCATCTCTCCCCAGTTTCTAGGTGAAGGGAGATAGCAGAGGGAAGGAGCATGAGTGGAGTCTTTTCATAACCATCCCAAATAGAGCAGCTTTTCCTGTTTCTGTCTGGAAGTACCATGTGCTGCACATCTGTAAGCTCCTTGGAAGAGGGTGGGGTTGACTGGGCTATCCTGGGAGTTGTATTGGTCTAGTCCTCCTCTAAAGGCTTTCTTCAAGCTAGTGTTAGTTGTCCTGTAGTCCAAATTTGCAGTACTGAAAAGTTCAAGATTTGACCAATGACGATGATGTATTTTGCGAAGAGATTGTTATGATTGTGCACAAGATCACTCTTCTCTTTTTTGGCCCATCTAAACTTCTCTCTAGAAAGTATGAGCTATACTTACGAATAATGAGACAGTCTTTAGTTGCATGATTACGTGCTTTTTTTTTTTCCCCAAACAGCGTTCTGCGTCATTTCAGCATACAGGATGATCCCACAAGGGGATTGAATTATGGCTGCATGAGCAAGTTCAAATCTGTTTCCTAATTCCTGAATGCCTGATTTTTTTTTTTTCCCCAATCTAAATACCTTTCCTGTGATGGAGGGGTTTTTCCATTTTTTTTTTTTAATGTGATGTATTTAAAAACTTCACTGTAGATCCCTCCATAAAAAAAGATGCAAAATTCAGTATCCCTTCTTCCTTGAAATAAAAAGCTCTATCTCTTGTACCTCTTTGCTTTTCTGGATACTGCATTGGAATGTTAAAGATATGAATGGAATTGGGAATCTGCAGCGTTAAAATGATACGCATCAAGTGTACTTGACTTGTTACGGACATTAATTTGCTGTTTGTTTTCTGTGTGGCATCTCTGCATTCATAATCTTTTGACAAATCTAATTCATTTATTTTTTTAAAATAAATAAAGGAAGTGTTCCTTATCCACCTATACGGAGCCATATAAAGAAATACTTTATCAAACTCTTGTCTTAATAGTGGGATTAGGGAGGATCAGTTTAATCAAAAGAAATTTTAATTTATCACAATGAACCTGTTCACCTACTCGGTGGGGGGGGGAGATGTAGAAAAAACAATATTGTTCGACCTGCAGTGAAGCAAGGAAGTGCTGGGACCTCTCCTGCAGTAGATTTTCAGGGTTTCCCCTTCAGAAGTACAGGTTGCTGGATTACTGAAGGCAATGGTTTTGACATACAGGACCAATAAAACTTTCTAAATGCAGATGTGTGGAGCTGGTTAAAATTCTCAGAGAGGTTGAAACAAAAGCAGGTTGTCAGAAGTGTGTCAGGTTGTGAACCTATGGAGCCTAGTTTCAGTTCTTGGAGAAATGTGACTTGCACTAGTAGGGCAGAGTGATCACATTGTCTCCATGCTGATCCTCGGGGGTATCAGTGGTGTTAATCACAAAAGGACTTTGGCTAGTCTCATTCACAAGAGCTAAATGTAGCTACCCTTAAATCACACTTCCCCTTTCTCTTTGAAAGCTGTCGGGGTAACATCTGGTTGGGTATTTCCCCCTACTCTTATTTCAAAAGTATTCCCTCTTTTCCTCTTCTCTCTCTTTTGCTGCATAGCTCTGTGACCTCCTTAGAATTGCCCAGTAGGAACCTTAATAGCCATCATTTATGTTTGAGCTTTAGACTGTATAAGAACTTTAATTTATAGACTGAATTAAGTACATAACCGTTTTTCACAAAGGAAACAAAATTCCATTTCCTGACGTGTACTAGATTCAGAGTAAAAAGCTCCAGCATGACACAGAAGGAGAAAAAACCCACACAGAGGCCCTTTCATTGCCACCCTTTTCCCAATCTGCTAAGTGTTGGGTGCTTACTCCAACTGAATATTGCCAACGGCCAGAGCTCGACACATCATGTTTGAGTATTCCTGATCTTAAGTATTTCTCCACCGTGCTGTTTGTTTCTATGGCTGTGCCTACAGTGCACTGCCCTACCCTCTCCATTTTGCTGACAGCTATTTTTGGAGCTGTACTGTGACCTGTATTGGGGGAGCCAACCTGCTTTTTTTTTAAAAAAAAAAAAGGTGCAGGAAAAGGAAAATATTTTTTGTTGTTGTTGATTGAAATGCCAAATCAGTTTCCTGGGCCAGCTCGCAGTAATGGCCCATGTGCAGATGCATGGCTATGGCATGAGCAGAAGAAGGAGCAGAAGCTGGGCAAGAATACCTAAAACCTGCGTTGTAGCTAATGGTAGTGTTTCCTCAAGTGTGGCCTGTTACATTTACTCTGAATGCAAATTGTGAGCCTCTCCAGGTGTCTTAAGTTGCTTTTGGGGGGCTGTGTGGAAGAATCTTTTGTTGGAAGGTGTCAGAATTTGGTTTTGTAGCTACTTGGTAAGTACCTAAACTCAGACGTTTCAGTTAGTGTCTATTTTGTACAGAAGTTTACAGCTTCGTGATAATACTCCTCAGAAAGTGAGCAAATGCAACAAGCAGCTCCAAACCATGTGGTCTTGACTTCAGCTCAGCTAAACAGCATACAGGTTAGTCAAGACTGTGGTGCAAAAGGCTTAAATTAAACCGTTTTCCTGCTCCCCCCCCCCCCGGTTGGGCCTATGACATTGTGGCACATATTTTGTAAGACTGTGCTTAAAACCAATGCTAAAAGTCATGGTCTTCATGCTCAAGTGGAGTACAGATTTTTATTTTTTTTTAGGTTGCTCTTGGGGTTTTGTTTTGTTTTCATTTTTTTCTTTTAGCTTAGAGTTTATGTACACACACATGCTATGCTTTCACGTATGTTTTCCAAACTCTTCTATGCTTTGTGTTGTTTAAGCTGGACTTTATCTCCTTATTAGCAAGCTACAGCCAAGGTGTGGTGACTGACAATAGAAGGTTGATCTAAACATTAACAAATTAACTCAGGCAGGATGTGTGCTGGGCAAGGGCAGCAGCGTGAACCTTTGCTCAACTACAGCACATGACCCCACTTCTCAACCTGCATGGTTTTGAGCATAACCCGTGAACTGTGAAGCAGTTGCTTGCCACTGCCCCCACAGAGGAGGGGAGTGAAAGAAATTAAGCAAAGAGTACCTTGCAAAACCTTTGAGGAACACTGGCATGTGTAATGCCTGTGCAAAGAATAGAGGAAAGCTGAAGGGCTTGGAAGGCAAGTACAGCGCTTTTTAAGCACTTCGAAGGTCTTGCCCCAGAAAGAGCCCAGCGAGCTGGGTTGCAGCTTCCTTCGTCTACTGCAGGGGGGTGAAGAGCTGAGTCAGCTTTGCTGAGATTTGAACTGTGATCCCACACATTTTAAGCGGGGCTACTAGTCTACAATCTTGACTCTACACAGAAAAGCAGATGCCTTGCACTGTCCTCTTGGTAAATACAAGGCAGTATGTCAGTCATTTAGTCCAGTGGATGTTTCTGGGTTTTATACCACTCCAAAGCTTGCACTGGAAACTTGGGACAATTCTTTCCTTATTGTTGTATCTCATTTTGAAACTAATTCTTTTTAACTTGGGAAACTGTGTTCCTTCTACAGCCATCTCACCTTGAAAACACTTACACCACAGAACAAATAGAATTGCTGTACTCTTACAAAACGAGCATTGCGCATACTCACACGGCAACTCAGCGTGTGCCGTGTGCTGTCTGGTCTCAGTTCCAAGAAGGG
>VYZV01034308.1:51614-65370 GCA_013401275.1 Pandion haliaetus
TGTGGGGATAGAAGGGCATTCTGTTTCCTTACAGAATTCTAACTCTAGATTTTTAGGTATGCAGAATTTAGTCACACGTCCTGTACTAAAGCAGTGCATGGAGTGAGAACACGGAGCAGTGACAGAGCATCAAAGATATAAAACATACACGTCAGTGCTTACCAGCAGTCTTATGTGTAAAAGCTCCAATGAACAGCTGCTGTGGCTGCTAACATGCTGGCCTGAGTTAGGGTGAGCAGCTGACAGGGCTGGAGTTCCCTGTCCCATTACATTCCATCCTCTTTCTGGTACTTCCATTACAAAATTTAAGAAAGCAAGCTTTACCCATATGTAAGTTGTAGCAGTACTAATTATATTAAATGTAAGTTGCATTCTGCTACTATAATGATGCTTCATTGTATTGTGTTAATTGCAGTTTCAAGTGCTTCCCAGTTTGCAGGAATAATTCACTGGATCAGCCTAGTCATCCTGTCTGTTTTCTTTTCAGAGGTATGTATAATCAAAGTCTTTCAGCACATACAGAACTGCAAAGTATTTTTATGCTGTCACTGGAATTAACAAGAGTTTAACAGTAATTTGACCGTGAATAAATGTAGCGCAGTGTACTTTAAGAAAATAAAAAAATAAAAAAATTAACAGTTCCTGTTCCTACTCAGCAAACTAAAAATCTTGTTTAGATTAGCGCTGTTTGTCAGTTGCCTAGAATTGGTGATACTGTCTTACAAATTATAAGTGGAAAAGTACAAAAAGAAATAGTCACCTCCAAAATCACTACAGGCACAGGACGGGACTAGTTTCATCCATTTGTTCTCACAGAAATCTTATCAGTGTCACTGGCTATAAGATATAGGAATAAGATATATTCTTCAGGAATAAAGATCCACAGTTTTTTGGGTTTTTTTTACAAAAAGATCTGTTTTAAGAATGGAATTATCTCCTCTCACAATTTATGTAGGTAGTTTAGATGTTCTAGGTGGCTGCATATAGACACAGTAAGAGAATGAAACAAATGGTGAATTTCTTTGCAAAAATTTGTATGAATGTATGCATTGCAAGAGGCTGTAGTCATGGTATAACATATGACCCAATTGGGATAATCTGTTGTAGTTTTCAACTTTATTCCAAAAAGAAGTAATTGATATGGAGACATTTAGACTACTCCTGAAATATCAAAAAATATTTTTAAGGCTATTCTTCCAGGTCATAGTATGTTACTTGTCACAAAAAAACATTTTATGTTTGTTAACTTGGAAGACTGCATGGATTTAAATATTTAAGAGTATTTTTTCAAGTTCCATAGGAGAAAATATATCATCCAAACAGATGTTAAAGTCTTCGCTCTGTGGTAAATTCAAGTGAAGGTTACAAAAAAAGCCAAACCCAAAACCAAGGAGCCGTGATATCTGTAAATCATTTGATAGGTCACTTGTGTTGAATTCATACTCACCGTATTATACTACCACTTATTTTCATGGTTCTATTTAATATATTAATGCTAATATATATCACCTTGGTTTTCTACTTTGCATTTCTACTCATAACAGGGATTTTCTAGCTGGTGTTGCCAGACTGTCAGTGGGTACTTTCTGAAAGGATTCCTTGATAACAGGTGGGGATCTCAAGACTGCTTTGCATCCTAGCCTTCTGGTGCTGCAGTTACACAAACAGATACAATTACTATCTCCATCCTTTGGCAGCGATTGTGGGTTGTAGGATACATGTAATGTGACTGAAAAAAAAAAAAAAACCCAAACCTCTAAACAGTTAAAAAAATGTGCAGAGTCTTTCCTTTGTGAATTGCACATCCTAATTCTCAAAGACTTAGGTTTGCTAGATGGAGTACGTTCCCTGTAAAGAAATACTTTCCCCCTTTCCCCCAGAATCTTTCTTCAGTGGGGGATTAACACCCTGGAGCTCCTTGTAATCCTGAGCTTCCCAACTGGATCACCTTGTAACTCTGCTGCTAGCAGCGTGGCTGCACATGCACACTCACCTGATCTTCATTGCTTTCTGGAGCTTGTTCCACAAAAAACTTCTCCTGTGGTCCCCTCAATTTCCCTCTGCTGGGGTGTAGTCTCAAGTTCTGTTCTCATTCACTTGTACTACCAACCACTCTTCTCAAACCCTGATGCAGTGCCTTGCTTCCCTATTGCTTCCATAGTTCAGTTCATATGCTGACAGTTTTTGGTTGGTTGGTTGTGGCAGTGCAGACAGATCCTTAAGGCCAGTACTCCTCTGTGTCAAGGAAGAAATTAGTTGTTTCAGTTCTTCTGAGACGGAGTACCCGCATGAGTGGATGAACTGATTCATAAGTGTTTTGCAGGAAAACAAAACCAGAAATACTCACGGAGCCAGAACTGGTTGCCTGACTCACCATCTTCATTTTGGATCTGTGTTGGCTTTTCTACTTCTCTCTCTATAGGGTTTTTGGAACTACTTTTCTTTGTCTACTTGCTGTTCTCATTTTTTATAAAGCTCTTGCCACTCACTTTATTATCTGTTCCTGTCTTCCAAAGTATCTTCCTGATTATGGTTTGAGTTTACACCAAAGAAAAATGAGGCCACAAGGCAGCCGTGTAAGGTGCACAGAGGAGGGTAGATTTTTGGATATTGGTTCATTGGCAGCTCAGAGCCCATGACTGGGTTAAAGCAACAGAGGTGGCTCCGCAGAGCAACTGGATGTACTTCAAAGACCACAGATCTGGAAGAGAATGAAGGTGTACCTTTCCTACTGGGTTTGCTGGTGTTGGCCTTGTGCCAGGTTGGTTTAATGAGCAACAGCACATCTGTTTGTGTTGAAATGTGTCTCATCAGAGGAAAAACAGATGGTTTAATTTTTTCTCATCCAAATCAAAAACTTTGATTTTTTTTTTTTTCCAAGAGGTTATGAAATACTGCAAAAATTGCAGATCATTTTTTTTTCATCCATCTTAACTTTATTTATTCTTTTGGTGCCTTCAGGGGATTTTTTTGTCCTCTGATTCCCAATAACATGAGTCAGCTATCTTTGTTTGAAATTACTTGTTGAGAAGACCATGTGTTACAGTGAGATTTTGCAGTCTGTGACTATTCATGCCAGGATGATTTTCCAGAGATAAGCGCATTTAATTAGTTTGCTTGGATACAACAGGCAACTGCTGAGGATTGATTAGTCCTTCAGTCAGTGCCTTTTTCCTCAAAGCAAGTATTCAGGGTTTCTGGTCTTTAGAAAGGGTTGTTTCTATAGCAAGTACCATGTCCTAAGTTTGGATGTTTATTGTTTATTCTGTAGTTTGGTTCCCGATAGTTGTAAGTGTGGATACACAGTTTTTCAGAAAGGCCTCAACTCGGGCTTAGAGAACAAATAATACAAAGTTGTAAAAGGCTAGTTAAAAACCAGAAAACTTTTCAGCACAAATTCTGAATGTTTTGGAAAAATGTGACTGATTAAAAGCTGGTGCTACAGAAGCATTGCAAGTAATTACAGTTCTATCATGTTGGCGTTAAACAGGCACTGGCTTTCCGCTTGGTTGAAGGGGAGGAGACAAACATGCCAGCAGCTGGCAAATGCCAGCAGAACAGCTGCCAACAAAATTAAGCAGTTACTCTCGCAGCATCTTCCTGGTCTCTCTACGCTTGTGTTATAGCTACAAGCCTTAAAGGAATTTATTGCACTCTGTTAATTTTATATTCTCTGTCACTGTCTGTGACTTCCCAACATTAAAATATCCTTACTCAAGTGAAGTGTGCACATCAGCTCTTTCTGCTTTTTTTCCAAGTATTTGAACAGGATTTACTAGTGGTGATGATTGTGTATATTTGTCTCTGTTTATATACATCACTATGGTTGTCTGTGCACCAAATGTTACCCAGATGTTAAGACAGAAGAGAAGAGAAAGACACTGGGGGGGGAAAACCCCAGTACCAACAGCAAGGCAAGGCCGGGGTTACACCCTACCAAGAGGGCAATTTCAGCCTTGGTAATAGTTGGCTGAGAAAAGGAAGATGGGGGATGTCACAGTGTTTTGGTAAGTGGATTGGAGTCTGCTTGTATTTTAATAGTCTTATCACATTGCCACATATATTTGATTCTGTAGCTGTTGTTCACTTCTGCTTTTCCACTAAGACTGATGAGATTGCGTGCAAGAATTGAGTTCTTTGGTATTAGTTGTTTGCATTGCTCTGTATGTGCTTCAGTGAGCCAAGCACTCAGGCATTCTGCTAGCTTTCAGCACTTGAGTGTTTCTCTGGGAGTAACCAAGTCTTCTGATGTGCTTAAAGTTAGGCAGTCATGGAATTGCTACTTTTTTCCTCCATCTGTGTCTATGGCTGACAAGTGCATTTTAGATTTTTCACTTTTAGGAGGAAAAAAAAAAAAGACCCCAAGACTTTCCTCATCCTATATGTTAAAAGGAAGTGTTCGCGGTAGTCTGATGCTTTACTCTTTGGTAGTAGCAATCCTTGGAGGGAATAAAACTTCCTAAGGAAGACCTTACTATTAGGGTTCTGTGAAAAGGGGAAAACATCCCAGCTGACAGAACTATGAGAAAATGATGTCTTTCCCATATACATGTTTCATAACAAATTCATAATTTTATGTTAGAGAAATCAGTTATGTTATTTTAGTTACATTTTTTGTGAGCTTCAAACAGTTGAGCAGAAAGATAGTAATCTTCTATTAATTCTATGATTCTTCCATAAGCTGAGGCTTCTTTTCTGGATGTTTACTTTCATTCCATGTACACACAACTTTTCTCATGGTATGTAAACGCACTGCATTGCTGGCTCTGTATGTTTCGATTAAGGGAATTGATTAGGGGGGATCTAGGAATAAAGGTATGGATTTTATATACTAATATAATTTATAAAGGTATATTTAAGCTTCCTTCTTTGCTAGCATGTAAAAAAAATCAAATATTTAATACACTGTGAAATTTCTTTTCTAACCACTTTTCTTGCTTCACAAAATAATAGTTACCAGGGAAAACAGTTTTGTAGAGGTCTAGGAATTTAGCCAGACACCTTCCTGAAATGCCAGTCTGCCCACTTCATTTCCAAGAATATACCTGACATACATGATGTGCTCTGTCAGTGCTTCATCTGTGCTTTCATCTCTTGGTAGTGACAGTCCAGCACCTTCTACACGGTGCATTTCAAAGATAAGAATTAGCACTGGTGTAATCATGCCCAGGGGGAATTTCTGATGCAGGGTTGCTTAAGACCAGTTTTCTATCCAATCTGCACTTACCTTACAGTAGTATACTGCATCTCTAGTAAGCCATTTATATTCCTGAAAAGCCTTTTCAAATCTATCCAGAGTTGTCAGTTTAAAATTAATTTTTTTTCCTCCATATCCTAAGAACAAATATTATGGGAGAAGATGAGAAAAAAATAGAACTGCAGTGTTTGTGGAAAGGTGCATTTGGATACTATATGATACCGTAATAGTATTGGTGGCGGTAGTGAAAAAGAATATACTGTTGTATGTTCATGTCTATTAGTGTCACCAAGCTTTTGCAGTTAATTATTTCTGTGTGACCACATGTGCTAATAGAGCCACAGCAGTTACAGAGCACATTAGATGGTGAATGTTTTGGACTGGGTAATATGGGAGGTGAGGTCAGTAGTTACAGGTTTCCTTGCAGAGCCTTGATTGAAGAGAAACCATGTGAGGAGGATGCACATGCATTGAAAACAGCAGGACATCCCAGTTTAAAGATACTAGCATGTTCTTCTGAGCTCTCGTGGCCTGGGGATAGCGTGCACTGAAACAGCTAATGCAGTATCTCAGGACAGGTACATCAGAAGATGGCAAAAGAAGGTTCTTTTAAGTAGTGAATGAGCTGAGGCCTCTGTGGAATGACCCAAATCAGAGAGGCTATAAATTACAGATCGGGTACAAGGTGTTCTTTCTGGGAAAGATTTCAATAAATATTTGGTCCTATGAGGCGCACCCAAAAGGCAGAAGCTTGGTGTTCAGAGTTTCCATACAAGCCAGAGGTGAAGACCCACTGTAACAGATAGATTAGTTTTGTGGCAGTGGAAGGAAAGGCTCTTCTGAAGACACACTTTCCACCCCACTCCATACTGTCTAGCTCTTGTGCAGTCACTACCCTATCTTGAAATGTGGAGTTGCTCTCCTTTGCTGTTAGCTAAACCTGGTGGGCCAGCTTCACCTCCTGTGCTGCCTCCTTTTGATTTCTTTACACTACAGATGAATGTGGCACATTGAGTCACTGAGGAGTTAATTGTATATTAACTGTGCAAGCAAAAAAGTATTTAAAATTGCCTAATGTACATTGCAGTCAGCTGACAAATATAGCTAGCTCATGCAGATTGTGGGAATTCACATGGCTGGCTCAGCAAAGGACTTGGCCAGGTTTCCCTACAAAATCAGAGAGAAAACCTGCAGCATCACACAGCTCTTCGTAAACTTCACTGCGGACAGTTAATGTTGTGCAAACAACTGTGTGTCACCGAGGGACACTGTCAACTTTGAAATTCCATTTCTGTCTGAAAAAGTAGTTTAAAATTTTACTTTTATCTGGGTTTACTCCAACTTGAAGAAGTTAACAGAAGTGTTCAGTCGTTTACCTTTTATTAGAGCACTGGGCAGACTTTTATGTAATAATTTAGCTTTACTCAGAAAATGAAAAATGTATTTCTGATGTAACTAAAATAATACATATGTTAAGGACTTCCTAATTAAAAGATTTCCAGTAAAGAAATGTTAAAGCGTTCTTTCTCAAGTATAAAATCCCAAGCTGGCTGTAGCCTTTAACAAAAAAGTACTCACACTGATATTTAATGTTTGCTTTCAAATCTGTGTGTCCAAAAATGCAGAATGCCTGTAGTGTAATACAAAACTATGTGTGTGCATTTGCTACAGCGCTGAAAAATGCCTGCACATCAGTAGGAAACAGCAGCGCTTCACCATTTTTTCCCCTATTTCTTGTAGATTCTTGTGTCTACAAATTGTAGAGTTGTGAGTAATGTTTATGTGTTGTCTGTGATGAATGTTACAGTTGCAATTCTCTTCTAATTCATATGTATTTTTCAGTTTGGTCCATGTACAGTGCATAGGAAGTTTCCTGGCTTATTAATTTCTGTCTCTGTTTATTTCAGATTCTGCTACAGGTTCTCATTTTTTAAATTCTGTACAGAGAAAAGTACACGATCAAATGCAATATGTATTTGTTTGAAAGATATTTTTGATTGCTTAGGAAAAAAATGAAAATGTTGTTTATAAGTAACACCAATGCTTTCATTTCAGTCAAAGCTTTTATTATATTGAACAGTCAGGGAGATTTGCCCATTGAAGTCCAAATTTGCTTGGTGGAGACTCCTCTGGGTAAGAGTTATGGCAACAGCAGTGGATGTGATCTTGTGCTTTGTTCAAAGAGAGAGTAGAGAAAGCTAAATCTAGTTTGGAGTTGCCACTAGTGAAGACTGGCCAGTGGGCAGTAAGCGTATGGCACCCGTGTCTCCAGATGCACGCAGCCTGTGACTCGCTCATGCTACTTTTGGGCCACCTGGTTCCCCCAGGGCACCAAGGAAAAGCTGTCTTATGTGGCTTTTGTCACTTCATCGGTGATGTGGGGTTTTTTTGTTAAGAGTGACAATGCTGGTGCATAGCTTTAAGACCTTCCATACAGAACAAATGTTTTTAAAGCTTAACCCTCAGTTGTGGCCAGTTTGTTCTGAAGAGTCTCTCTCAGATGGGGAGCTGTGTTCATTCTGCCCTTGCGCTCTCCCTTCCTACAGTGTGTCTGCTCTAGCTGAGAGCAAAGATGCTTATCGTTAAGGCGTTTTTTGTGAGGAGGAGACCTATGTTCTAGAGGTAGTACGAACAACCATTACTGCATTAAATGTCTGCCGAGTAGACTTCCAGTCATTGCTGACTCGTGCTGATTCACATCAGCAGACTGAAAATGAAAACATTTGTGCTAGCTTCCAGCCCTTGGAACTGCTCAGACCCATTAATACGACAGTAGCACAGTCTGATTTAAACACTGCAGTGAGGAATTAAAAAGGCAGAAAGGAAAATCCTTTCTTATGTTCCCTCAACAGCCCCATGTTAAATCATTTTTAGGGTTGTGAGACAGACTTTTTATGTTCTTTGTGCAGATATGCCTTATTTCAGTGAAAATACCTTTGTGCACACCTGTCCAAAGGAAGAAGGATTTTCACCGTCAGTTACTGTGAAGGTGTTAAGTGTTCAGCCATCCTTTAGTTAGTTGCTCATTGACCTAGCACTTCATAAATGCTGCCTAAGCGTAGAGGAAAATGAGCCATGTTTCTCTATGCTGTCAACAGGGTTGCTGTAGGAAGGGTAGCATCCCAAGCTTTCAAGAAGGTACTGCTTTTCCTCATGCATTTCCCGATGGCTGCCTGCTGTGGAACTTGTGGTGGACCTCAGGTTAACTAGCGTAGCTGAACTTACGGGCTCATGAATAACTTGTCCTTAAGCATTTTGTGCAGCTTCTCAATGGGGAGTGAGGGAGGTGCTTGCAGAGGAGCTGGGACGCTTTTGTCTGAAAGCATGCGGCTCGGGGCCTGCATTTAGGCTGCAGGAGTGCCTTGGTTGTACAGCACCATGTGTACTTACACCTTGCGCTTACATCGCATAACATTATGCTGGCAAATTTGGAGTCGTTAAGGGATTTGAGGAGCTGCTGTTATGCATATTTTCCTCCACATATAAACCTCGAGCTTACAGGTTAATAAGGAAATTGCTGTGGGCCTTATTCCTATGCTGCATTTGTAAAATGCTTTGGAAGTAAAATGTTCTTTTTAGGAGTACAGACCAGCAGCATTAGCTGTTCTTCATGTCTACATAGAGTCTCATAATTTTTTGTAGAGGAAAGAGTGCACTGCATTTTCTCTTCTGGCTAGTGACTCCCTTTCTCAGCCAGACTTGGCCACTGTTTCACATACGCCATTTCTGAGTAAGTGTTGGCTGCTTCACTTTCCTGCTCGTTGATGTTATGAGGCTGGGCTCCGTAAGCACCGTATCTCCCCCAGCAGTGTCTCCCTCTGCAAAACAGGATTAAGTGTTGTTATCCAGGTTTGGAGTGCCAAGATAGAGCTCAGCACAGCCATCCTGGGCCAAGTGAGGCAGTTGGGCTCATGAGGTTTGGCAAAACGATGCATAGCAACAGTACTGAAAAATTCAGTGTTGTTCTGCAATTAGTTAGTGCTGCTATGTTTGGCATAAATTCAGAGTTGGTTGTGATTTAATATGTCTTTATTTGTAATGAAGAAGAGATACATATATTCATCGCAGTCACTTACTTTTTTCTGCACAGTCCTTGGCATGGTCACCCCTCGCACATAGGCCTGCTGAGCTCTCTGTCATTAGTACTGTTCTTTAGCGGAGAAAGTAGCATTTTGATCTTCTTTGCAAGGCACACAGCTGCAGTTAGACTCTTCATGTCTGTAGTGTGTGTCAAAATCTAACCTTGGTGTTGCTATTGGCAGAAGAAATCCGTACCAGTTTTGCTTCTATGTGAATTCAATTTCAATCGTTGGTTGGCTGACTGATTTTCTTTTTCTTTTTTTTTTATTATTGTTTTAATGGCATCTTCTCAAAACTGGGTTAAAAATTGGGAAAGATGCCATTGGATTTTTTTAATGGGAATTCACCATTGGTTCATTCTGTGTTCTTTCTTTATTCCTCTTTTCTAGCTACTGATGCTACTTAGAGCTGTTTTGCTTCATAGAGGAGGATCACAGAGATACTTTTCTCCTTATCCTATGACTTTCTGGGATTTTATAAGACAACAGCCATGTACTCCAGAGGGGGAAGAATAAGAGCCTCTGCTCTTCAGATTGATGAAATATCAGTATCTTTAGGCATCAAGAGGGGGCAGTGCCTCTTCTGTTAGAAAATAGTAAGCACTGGTATATCAAAGATGGCAAGAGCAGAGAATCTTCCCCCATTCCAACTGAGGGGGCCCCACAGTGGATCTTAAATAGGCTTGGGTAAGGGGGGTGGGGTTGGGTGGGTTGGTGATCTAAATCTCAAAAGTCTAAAAGCAAAATTTTCGGAGGATGGAAAGGCTGATGAACATTTGAACTTGCTTATGGAAGTTTCACTGAGTCAGTGTAGTGGTTGGAAAGCGATACCTGCTTTTATACTACAGAAATGTAGCTATTTCTAGATCCTCATTATTATTCAGAAGAAATGCATAATGTTTAAGACAGACAAAAAAATGATCCCCTAACTAGATAAAGGACTAAATGTTTATCTAAAATTACAATAACATTCATTATCCCTTTTTCGCCCTAATCTATTTTACTAGACTCTTTTGAGGATTGTGGTCCTTGGCATATGGGATTACATTGAAAACAAAATAGAGGTAAGCACTCATACTTCTTTGCACTGTTTTCCAGGCAGACACAGTAAGGATATTAAGAACTGCTTTGGGTGGCTTTGTTATAGACCTGATGCAATACAATATCTTTTAACTCAGATAAATATGCACATTCTTCCCATTATATGCATGTATACATAGCTGTATGTTGTAGTCCCTTTTTCTGTGAGAGAAATTCAGAAGAGTGCAATATTTGGAAGTATTTTATTAAGGGGAGGAATTGTGGCATTTTTGCACTTCGTGTCTATTTTGTTGCTAGAGCTGTGCTGGTCTTGTACTGTTGATACTGTTGCCCTGAGATATTGAGCAATATGAGTAAAAATTGTCATGTGACTTGTATACCCCCATTCCTGTAATCAAGTTGAAATTAGAACTGGTTGAGAAATTGAGTGTAGTTTTTGATAGAATATACTGGTTTGGCAAACCCGTCAATTTTACTGTGAAATTATTTTTTATTAAATTGAATTATGATAAACACTGTAATTAGTAGCACAAATTAAAAATTAGGTAGAATGTGCATACTGTTGCAGAGGCAGATAAGGAAATACATGTGTTTTAAGTAACACATAATCACAATCTGAGCAGAAATCTGGAGATCAGGAAAATGAAAAGCTCTTTCTTAATACTGTCTGATAAACTAATACTGCACAGGAAGCACCAGAAAAAAATCTGGGTTTTCTCGGAGCTTAAGTGAGTCTAGAGGCTTGTAATAAAGTTGTAAACCTTTTAACTTGTTTTGCTAAAAACACTGAAGTGCAACTTACCGATTCAGAGATTCTTATTACTGAGGCTAAATGCAGCAGTTTCTGATAATTCATTTTGGTAATTTGGAATGGAGTGATACTGTTCGCTGCCCATCAAATGGTGGCAGTAAGAAGTGTTTCTTTTCAGTACACTGAATTGTTATGCACAACTCTGAATGTGTAGTGCTTGTAAAAACTTATGTCCTGCCTCCTTATGCAAACCATTAATCAGTAGTCTTTGGCAGCTGGGAAGGGTCTCGGCAGGAGTAAGAATGTGGTATTCTTTTCTACCCTGCTAGGTGAGGGTAGGACAGATGCAACACTATTGCCAGTTTGCTCTGAAATGTATTTACTCAACGCGTTTCTGTCTAATACTTTGCACAATTGCCTTTTCTGATCTAATCCCAAAGCAACCAATGTCATACAAATCATTCTGAATAGTCCCAGTTGTCAAAATCCTTGAAAACCTAACTGTCCAATAAAGGTGAAAGCAGGGACTCTTTCTGTCTTGATGCACAGCCGTTCCCACACACGTTGTGCAGTCAGGACGTGGCCAAGAGCCATCAAGTCTCTTTGCTCCATCTTTTTCTACTTGTCTTCTTGATCTCTTCATTTAGACGGTAAGATCTCTGGGCAGGGACTGTATCCTTTTTTGGGGATGACATTATGCTAAGTAACAGGTAATAAATACCTGTGATAATAAAACTCTTTGGCTGTAGTAGCATTTAGGCTATCACTTCTGCTTGGGGATTTTGGCCAGTATTTCCAAATACTTTTCTCTCTCACTGCCCTCCCACCACAGTTTATCTCTCCTCACCTCATAAAATGCACTAAGGAATTCTGTTGCGCTACCCAAAAGGGATGCGGCCTTTCTGTGGCTTGGCCACGTCTTATATCCTTTTCAAATATGTACCATAATTGCATTTTTTGGGGGGCAAAGTGGGAGCCCTTCAAGACCCCGAGCAGGAATGGTAGGGTTATGATCTTTGGGAAGGGTTTGAAAAAAAACTGATTTCTCTCTAGGTGTTTGATGGTGCTGTCATAATCTTGTCCTTGGCACCAATGGTGGCCTCAACGGTGGCTAATGGCCCCAGCAGCCCATGGGATGCTATCAGCCTTATTATCACACTTCGAATATGGAGAGTGAAGAGGATCATTGATGGTGAGTGGTGATTTATTTCATGACTCCAAGAATTACCTGGCAGGCTGGGAAAAAAGAGAATTTAAAAATACAAAAAGATTGCTTGCCACCACTGTTTCTATCATTCTCCTTCTTATTACATTTTTAGAAGTACTGAACAGAAGAGAGTTATGACTCCCATGGAGGAGAGTAGGTCTCAAGTTCACGACTATCTCCTGTTCCCTAGGAGCCTTTATAATTGATTGGTTTGTTTTTATTTCAGGCATCTTCACAACCCCTATCCTGTAAAGTTAAATGCCCTGACCTGCTTCCTGTCTCTTGCCACCAGATGTCATTCCTGATTCTGCAAAATAATTACTTCCACTCTGTTTTTCTGATATCTGCTACACCCTCCCCATTTCCATACAGCTGGCTCTGTCCTGGGGCTCTCTTTTCCAAGTTCTTGTCTGTAATACAATTTCTATGTCAGATTCCAGGAGCAATTTCTTACCATGGGGGTTCCATGCTGAAGGTGCTCTCTGCATGCTGGTGTGCTGTACAGCGTAATAATGAAGTGTGTATTGGTGTTGTTTTGCACAGACCTCTGTGGGGAACCACCAGGGGACGTAAGAAAGCCCCAGTCAAGTCAAGGTTGCAGAGGGCAGAGCTGGTGACTGTGCCTGGAAGCAAGGACTTTTAGTCTAGGCAGTTCAGGTTACAGGGAAAAGAGGTGGAAAAGGAATAAATGAACGGTCACTATGCTCATGTGTGAAAGGTCAGAGTCAAGTTGTTATTTTGGGTTTAGATGCCCAGGAAACTCTGTGTTCAGAGTTGAGGAAAGGTCATAGCCCTCTGACTGAAGTGTACAAGAAAAGTTCAGGATCTTGTGTAGCTTCCGAAAACATTGAGAATTGCAGTGTGTATCGAACAGCTTTGCCGATCGGTCTGAGTTTGCCACAGTTACGACAAGAGCAAAATTTCCAGAGGCGTTCAGAAGACCTATTGAAAACTGGGCTGTAGCTTGAAAAGCAATAGAAGATAAATGCCTTTTTGTTTTTTAAAATATCCTTCTTAGTCTGCTATTTCCATTAAGGACTTATTTCTTACCACAAGGTCTAGGGATTAAACGCTTAGGACTCTGGAATAGTTTTTTTTTTTTTCCTAAGGGAACTGTGTTGTTCAGGTTTAGAGGGGATGGGCCTAACTCTAAGCAGAAAATCCTCCTACCCAGCAGTTCAGCAAATCCATGGTAAACACTGGAAAAGATCTGTCTTAGTGCAGCAGAAGCTAGGAAGAGCATGCAGGATGCATCTCAGATCAGCCAGGAAAATGGAGATCTGACCAGACAAGATCTAGACCCTGCTGATGACCTGCATTTCACATGTTAGAAATCCTTCCCCAGAAGAAATACTCTAGTGCTATTTCTATAAGAAATACTCTAGTTCTCTAGATGCAAGTGGAAGGGGTGACATTCTTTGGCCTGTAAATATCTGTAAAGGTTTTCCCTCTGATAAAAAAAAAAAAAAAAAAAAAAAAAA
>VYZV01034308.1:65434-89937 GCA_013401275.1 Pandion haliaetus
TAAGTGCTTGTTTGTGTTTTCCAGCCTATGTCCTTCCAGTGAAAGTGGAGATGGAGATGATGATTCAGCAATATGAGAAGGCAAAGGTTATTCAAGATGAGCAGCTGGAAAGACTAACCCAGATCTGCCAAGAACAAGGGGTAAAGTTCAGTTATGGTTTTATTTACGCCTAGCTTGTCATGGCAAATCAAACAGTTCATGTACTTTGCTGCAAGCTAACCTTTGTGAAGTATCACTAGGACTTCTGTTGTAAGGTGACAGGTCTCAGCGTTAAGGAAGTATTAGCTGCAGCCAGGATATGGTCAGCGTGCTATTTGTCGAACAGCAGTTTTCTCTGTCTGCTGTGGTTGTGTTTTTTAAGGTGAGGAAAACAAATGTGAGGAATAGAAAAAGAATGCTTCCAGGATGTAATTTATTGAATGAGTACAGAGAGCTTGACATTATACTAAGAACATGCAAAAGTCATTGCCGTTGTTGGAGGCTGCGGCTATATTAAAGCTGTATTCCTAGGAAAAGTATGTGTAATTGAAAGCTAATGAATCTCCCTGCTTTAAATGCAGAAGGCAGCTTCCCTGTAGGTCAGTCAGAGACTCTTTTGGCAGACTCAAAATAGAAGCTTCTAGTTCCTGGAAGCAGTCGAGGCTTAAGGCTCTTCCCAGGCCCCCAAATGTTCAGTGATTCAGTCTTGAGGTAAGGGGAGGTGAAACTTGCAATACCTCAAATTAATATATTTACACGAAAAAGGTGTAAAAACCACTGTTTGGGCAATGAGCCAGGAGTTTTTGCAGTTTGTCTCATGCAAATGAGTTCCTGAATAACCTGCTTTAAAGTAAAAACCAGGAGGGATGGATGTTGAGGGCCAGGCTAAGCGAGGCATTCAGGTGACCATCAAGCCACAACAGAACGATCCCCCAGGTGACTTCTTGTTTCAGTTGTAAGGGTAACTATGAGGTGCCCAAATAAATCCTGGAGATTTCTAGCTTCAACTCCCACTCCCCACTTAGGGTAGGTGCTTTCCAAACACAAAATGAGGAGACCTGTAAGTCAGAATGGCTCAATCAGTCAAAAAGTTGAAGGGCCCGAGCAGACTGGAGGAGAGGCAACTTGTCCTAGAACAGGCCAACTGCCCAAAAGGTGCATAATCTGAATATCTGCATAATTTAGGTGCCCATCTTTTACCGAGGGACCTGAAATACTTCTGAAACAGCCAGTATTTAGGGCCCCGAATGGCTTTTTAGGTTTAGTTCCAGGTGTCCTGGATCTCAGCCTAGGATTCTGCAATGAACTCTTGGTGGCATTAGGTTGCTTTGTCTGTGTGGTGAGTTTGGAAGACCTGTTGACAGTGTGTGCCATTTCATAACGCTGTTTTTGAGAGTCTCTCACGTTAACCATAACAAATTTCTAAACCTTAGGCTTGACTTGTGCCAAAAGTTAGTTACTCCCAACTATGAAAGTATCTTCAGTGGCAAAACTGCAGTCCTCTTTGTGACAACTTTGCACAATGCTATTGAGTGATTGACGGTTCTGTCGTGGTTGTGAAACGAACAGGAAGATGGTGTATATGCCCCATTTTACAGGGGAGATATTATCCTTTGAGCAAACACACTAGGCAAATCAGCAATTTCTCGAGTCCCGTTGCGGTACTGTGTCTGTCAGACCATACTATTAGGCTGAAATTCTTGGCAATCCTAAATTTGAAAACATTCATTTTTAGGAAATGTATTATGCAGCCAGATAACACTCTCAATCTCTATAAACAATTTTTGGTGGTGTTATTTCATAGTCTTTGAGTAAAGGGGGGCTTGTTATCCCAAGTGAGGTTCAGGAGCAGCTTTTGCCGCTCCCCATTCTGATCCATGTGCTCCTTCTCTGCGTGGCTGGTTTGCACAATGTCTGAGCGTAGTAGCCTTAATCTGAGCTCTGATGATTACAGCTACGCTGTACGTCAAGTAAAAGAAATACTGCATTGGTAGATGAGTAAATCTGTGAAAAAAGAGCAGGTTGTCTCCTAGCTTTCAAGTGTCATCAGCTATGGAAAAATACGGACTATAGAAAAATGTCAGCATACTAATCCCTCTTATTTTACTGTCCTGACTTCCTGCCAAACAAATGTCTCAGCTGTATAATATGAGGTAAATGTACTGATTTGCTACAGTTAGCAACATAAGACATTGACACAAGTACTGTATCCTTGCTTTGTAAATTATTCGCTTCATAATTCAGTCAAAAACAAGTTGTCAGCATTATAATATTCACATTAACATTGTGTACAGTATCTGGTGGGAAAAATGTCTCCTAATGGTGTGTAATGTCTAAAATTCTGCCAGGTTTCTGCTTTTTCATTTGGTCATCTTTCCTGACCTTTTTAAAGGATTGTTCGTTCATGGAGTTGAAGTGTGCATGTCTCTGAGTGAAGGTTTGCCTGCAGTAGTCTGGCTGTTCTTAAATCTGGAGCTCCGGCAGGGAAGGATTCCTGTTTGCCTTGTCTGTGTGGTGCCGCTTCTGGCACGGGCAGATGGGGTACCTGCGAGCTGTCCACAGGGGTTCAGCCGCTGCCTCAGATACATGCTGGGGCACACTAGTGCCAGCCCAAGTAGGAAGAATGGGCAAGCCACCACGGTTGCCTACATCCCAGCAGCGAATGTAGATACTGAATCATCCTGAGGCTGCAGGTTTGTGACCACACTGATGACTTGCATTTATTTAATAATCATAGACAGGGCTGAAAATGTTCCTGTTAGAAACATTTCCCAGCACTTCCTTTTCTGAGATCCTGGGTTCAGTTTCTTACTGCTTTGCCACTTGTCAGGCAATTGGGATTGAAATTCTTAAGGTCTGGCATCTTCTGCAGATGAGATTATTTTGGAAGGTTCAGACAAAATACTTATTATTTCTGAAGAGGAATTGGGGGGGAAAAAAAAAATTAGCTTGTTTTGTTTGGGGTTTAAAACAAAACTAATTGGTGGCCAGTTCTCTGAAGTCCCACGTCCTCCTGTTTGAAGCTGGTACTTAACACCTGACAGGCAAAACCAGAGTTCCTGCTTTAAAAAAATAAAGGCAGGAAAGATGCAGCCTCCCTTCATCTTACTTTTTGAATTCTGTTTCTTTTGTCAGTTGTATTTTTTTTGGCCGGTGATAGGGTATCACAACTATAAAGTACATTTCCATTCCTGAATGACATTGGAGATGTACTTTTGCAAACATGAAAACTCTTTCCAGATGTTGACTTTTGGCTAGCCATACATCTGAAAACCAGAATATATTTTATAAATTATAGTTGCATGGACCACCGCTTTGTTCTCTGTAGTACCCCACTGAAACTGTTAGAATGGTTTGCTGTTCTATTTATTCTGTACTGGCCAAGAAAGAAGTCCTTAAAAGGGAGCAGAGCATGAGGGCAGTCAAGGCAGAAAATACTGAAGGGGCTGAGATGGCTGTACAGGACTTCACAAAACATGAAATGATCACAGTAACGGGGCTTTCTAAAAATGGGTAAAGGTCAAAGGTAAAAAAAAGTCTCGCTGCAATTACTACCGAAAAAAAGAAGAGAGTATATTGCTGGTGTTATTGTTTTATCAGAATAACTTAACTTAAATTGCAAGACAAAGTTCCAAAAATTCATAACAATGCAAGTTCCAGTCAGGGAAGATTGCTTTTTTCCTCTGGAATCATCTGTAAAGGAATTTCCATTTCTGATGATAGATCCACTTATATGATCTTTTCTGCTTAACTTTTATAAGAGTCATTCAGCTGAGTACAGTCCAGCCAAGACTATGTATCCAGCCTTATCACAAGAGCTCCTTTTCTGTCAGCTCCTATAGAATTGGGTTTTTCATCATTCTCAAAGTTGCAACAACTATGGAAGCAATAATTTCTTTTTTATCTTGGAATATAATTTGTACAGGAGCTGCTAGTTTAATGACAGGGCTATTTAGCTGGTAAAATTACCTACTGGAGCAATAACTTATGTTATACTTTTGCAATAATTTTAATTTATTTCTAACTACCAGTCATTTTCTTGGTGAATGGAAGGCAGCCAAGGTCATCCCGTGTTTCATTCTGCCCATAAATCATTAGTTTGCAACTGTCTCCTGATTTTTATTGTTACCAACAATGGCTAAACTAATGGAAATAAACATTGGATTGTATCCCAGTAGCAGATGAGTTTTAGGGCAGGGCATTCTGTACAGACAGCACTAATAGAACAGAGCAAAGTTATTGCTCCTGCATTAGACGCGAGTAAGCTTCTGGCTAAAATGTTCACTGGTCTCACTGAAACTGTGTCAATCATACTCTGTTGCTAGACCATTGAAGGGAAGTACTATATGATTCACTGCTAAGTCTGTCTTTGAGTCTTACATGCATGTTTTCAATACCAGATAGGATGGGTGGCACATTTTATAAAACCAGGCATATAAACTGAGATGTTATCTAGAGCTCTGGGTAGGTCTCTGTCACTTTACCTGCTTATAAATAATCACCTAATGCATTCTTTGAGTGAGGAAGCGTGCAGGCGTGCCCCATAGTTGGTTCTGGTTTGCTTCCTGCCAAAATATTGCTAAGTTTGTGCTACAAGAGGACATGTTAAAAATTTGAAAATGCTAAGTAAGTTTAAATTTACCATCAATGAACTTTTTCTTCATGCCTGATGATCTAGTTACTCGTTCTTATATGAGATGGTCTGTAACTCCCTTTTTCTTGCAAATAAGTGTTATTCTGACATTAGCCACGTGTATTACACCTTTGTTGCTGTCTTAAACTCCCTCATGGGAGGGTGTAGCCAGGCTCTTCTCAGACGTGCACAGTGACAGTACACAAGCTTGGAATGTGCAAAATTCCTGTTAACTATAAGAACAAACATTTTCGCTAGGAGAATGGTCAGGCACTGGAGCAGATTGCCAGGGAGACTGTGGTACATAGAAACTTGGAGATAGTCAAAACTTGACAGAACAGCCTTTTAGCAACCTGAGCTAAATGGACATGGTTTAAGCAGTGTTTGACTAGGTGACCCTCACAGGTCCGTTTCAGCCTAGTTTATGCTGTGATTCTATGAAGTTTTCAAGTATTTTTTTTTCCATTGCAAAGTATGTTAGGAACTTACCAATAAAGGAACCCACCAGAAGCTACCAAAGTATATGTAATTAAGATAATGAATATTGTAGGTGTCCTGGTAAATAATGTCGGTAGCAGCCTCCAATGGACCAGTGCTCAGTTTGTAATTACGTTGAGTCAGGCGATGGCTTAGCTTAGTCGCCTTGGTCGCACAACAAGTTACCTTCCCCACAACACCGTTATTTGCCTACTGGCTCTCTGGGATTTGCAAGGTTCTTAACATAGAGCTGATACCTATGAGTAAGCCTGAATTTAAACAAATCAGAGCACGTGTATAAGTTTATATGCTTTTTTTCTTCCCCCACCCCCATCATGCCATGCATCCTTCCTTAGAGGCTGAAGGAAGGGTGGTCTACCTGAAAATATGGAACATGGTTTTCTCGGTACAGCTCTCCTGCAGTACCCTGTATTAGAGAGCCTCAGGTCTACATTCAGATAGCTACATCAGCTCCTACTGCAAATAGAAATTTCATGTGTTTAACTCGGCCCAGAGTTTTTACTTTAAAAGACTGTTACATTTTATACCTTTTAATGATTTATTTAACCTGCCCTGGACTGCACGACATGCAGTCAGAGCAATCTCATTAGCTCTTTTACACATTAGAACTGCCCGAGGTCAGTGTTCAATATGATGTTCAATAGATATAAGCACCTACAATGTAATTTGCTCATGCAGTCTCTCTCTCATTGAATTACACCTGTAAGGAACACCCACTTCTCTTAGACTTACCTTTTATTTTTAGTGGGTTGCTTTTAGTGGCAAAAACTGTATTCCAGTTTCTACAGTATCATGGGATAATTTTGAAGTAATAATTGGAAAGAATTAATATTGAGCTGATCTCCTGAGTAGATGCGTGCCTTTTGTGAGCAAAAAATCTCTGTTTGTGGTTTAACTTTTCCTAGATATTTTATTGAATGTCCTTTCGTTTTTCTTAAATCAATCATTATGATAAATGGTGATTTTTTTTTTTTCCATCCCACCCAGTCCCTTTTTGAACATGCAAAAGGGATTAGAGGGTTTGGGTTTGCATTTGAAAGCAGTATATTGGGTAGGGTTTGGGCTCTGTCTTATGCTCTATGTCTGTAACAGAATTACAGTTCTGCATGTCTGTGGAACACGTTGTATGGATCAACTTGCATCGGGAACAGTGAATGTGGGAGTGAGACAAACACCGTTATTACGATGAATACCCTCTTCTCTGTCAATTAAAAAAAAAAATGATAGTTACACACACAATGGTATTTAATTCTAGCTTTGCACTGTTTCATTGACTGCATAGACTTCAGGGCAAACATGAATGGGACCTCGAAGCTGACCACCTGAGGTAATGGAAAAGTGGAAGGGAGAGCCTGTGTTAACCGGCTGCAGCTGTGTGGTTTTGTAGGCAACATCTGTTTTTCCTGTTACCTTTCTGAACATCTCTGAGTGCTATTATTCACCTTGCAAATGATGTTGAAGTCCAGAGCACTGTGCTGCTTTACTGTGCCTTGGAATTCAGTCCTCGTATCTGCTCTTGACAGTCTCATGTTCAGTTCTGGATTTTAGAGCAGCTGAACTAGCTCGGTGTTAAGAGCTGAAAGTAAGACAAGGATGTGGATTGCGTTTGCAGCTAGCAATAAAAGAGCATTCAAATATCGCTTAAAAAGTTGCAAGTCCTGCATACGCTTCTCATCCTCAGGCAGTGGATGAGGGAAGCGTCGCAAGAGCCAAGACATCAGGTCTAGGTTTCAGCTTCTGCTAGAATGCGACGTTTGTGCGATCTTCATAAGCAGGTGCTTCCTCTGCTGCTGTAGGCACGAGCGTGTATTTCTGTCTTTCAGACGTACGATGGCAGCAAAGCACCTTCTGGTCTTGACTTCACCAGCGGTACTGGCTGTTGACCTGAATAACTGTGGTAATAATTTTCTCTGTGCATTCTAGTTTTTCATGCTGTCCATGTGGTTGGGATTCAACCAAGATAGTAATTTTCCCCATATAAATAGCAGATAAAGAATTGCTTGGAAAAAGTGTAGTTGTCCGGCATGGTGATCCCAGCGATGGTTCCAGACTGCTACTTGGTCCAGCATCCCAGGCTGAGTAGTTTGTAGCTTGTTGGCAGAGCCATATTAAACAATAAAGTTTATGGACTCATCTATTGAAAAATGGATGGTAACTGGGCATGGAAATTTTAAAGATTGATAATAATCTGTGGACATCTGGAAACTCATGCTTTATCGATTGGAACATGTAAGTGGGCATCAGAAAGTCTGGTCTCTTCCCCCATTTTTTGCTGTAGGTTCACTGCAGGAGGAAAGATAGCCTAATGTGCTTCCTTTTTCACATCTGTAAAATGCAGTGATTCCCTTCAAGCTTTTGATTGTTACGAGGTTCAGGTGATCTTTGTAAATGCTTAAGCTTATTAAATTGGGTGCGATGCAGAAATACAATTGTTGAGCTGACTCTTAAGTAGTTTTATCTATTTGTGTTATAAAATATCTGCTGGGGTTTTTTTCTCTTCCATGAAAAAAGAAATCATATCCTACCTCTAGGCCAGAATTAAGCATTTTAGTGGCAACATTTCTTTTTCTGACACACAAGAATGCTTTTGAAGGATGAAATGTGAAATGGCGAAAAACAGTAACGATGCCTAATTCTTACTGCCTTTTAGTTTGAGCTAGGCAAGTAGATACGGTTAGGCAATAATTTAAAAAAAAAAAAAAAAAAAAGAAAAAAAAAAAACCCCACCTCCGGATTTATTTTTTGCCTATCATGTTTGAGTGCATCTCTTCCTTTAAACCAAGGGAGTGTCTGAAAGGGCATCTTTCTCTCTTTAAAGGTGAAATGTAAGATATTTGGGGATTTTTTTTTTTTTTTTCCCAAGTCAAGGATAAAACCTGAAATTCTCTCTGTTGCAAAATTGAACTCCAGACAGTCCTTTCACGCCTGAATGGCACGTTCATACTGGCACCTCTGGTATGGCACGGGCACCTTAAGCCTCAGGAAGCTTAGGGCTGGCTGGGAAAAGTTAGCACTACCATTTGCTACTTCTTCCTAGCTGATAGGCCAACACAAAACGCCCCATCTGGGATCTGCCATGGAGGTTTCATTGAAGGAATTGGGGAGCAGGGCTGTATTTTGACATTTGCTGATACTACCTGACTGCCACTGCCAGAGGACCTTTGGTTAAGAGCAATGAGCGTTTCATGCAGCCGGCTGTCTGCAGCTGCCAGACCTCTGTCCACTGATTTCAAGACAGAGAAAAAGCTGTGTGCTTTGTTAGATCCCTATATTAGGTGGTTTGAATGCTATCTGGAAAACTTAAACTGCCCTTTTTCTCTCTAGATTTGAGTCTTGCAGAGGGCCTTCCAGTTGTTGTAGTTCCTTCCCTTATGCTTTGGAAAGCAGATAGTCTCCTGATGTGGCAAACTGGGTTCCCTTTTTCTTTCCTCTTTTTTTCCTTTCTAAAATCTGTGGAAACTCTGTCTTGTTTCTCCTCCAGTTTCTTACACAGCTTGGAGGAACTGCTGGTGCTCTGCAACATGCCTGGGATTTGCACCTTGTCTGATGTGGGCTGCGGTGGAACAAACTAGGTCTGCTGACGGATTCCAAAATCTGACAGCAAAGTAGATTTGAGTCGGCATCTGAGAGTCAACAGCCAGAACCAGATTCATTTAGCCTACATGGTGTTACACACCAGTTTTCAAGCATCGAGGTGCTAATTCCATCTCTGTTGCAAATGTGGAGTGACAGGTGCAGTGTGGCTCGCCATAGCATCATGCTCTCTGATGGCTGTTCAGGCCTTGAACTATGGGAGGCCTGGCAATGCTGAATTTTAAATGCCTTGGCCTATTACTCGCCTCATTTGCTTTTCCCTCTCAGGCTCTCTATAATTAGCCATGACTTGGTCACTGCTGTACTACTGATCTTCAAAAGAGTTTAAAAAAAGAGAAACTCTGCCATGCAGCCCCATGGCTGTGCTGGATGGCAGAGGGGGGGAAGGACAGTGGGGTTTTGTAGTGCTTATATAAAGGCCTAAAGCGTCTCTGCAGCCTCTTCAGAAAAATTATTTTCCTTCTTGCATTGTGGAAGACCTGTGGCTGTCAAACACAAAAGAGATACGCTGTGTCCATCAATCACAATGTACCTGATAGCTTCTTTTTGTCAGGTGTCTGCTTTATAACACCAGTCATGAGGCATATCCCCTCCTGATTGCAGAAAGTCATTAACTGCTGTGGCTCATGTATTTGAGGGGAGTGGCAAGAAAAGTGGCAACCTTCCCCAGGGTTTTCTGCACACTGTTGAGTACAGAAGATTTCAAGCTGGAAGAGGACTGTGGTGTCCCTCCCCCTTGCCCAGTTAGTGGGGGAAGGACCATTCTGGGTACTGCTTAGAGAACCTCCCTTCACAGAAATTCTCATTACAAAGTCTAGCGGGTTAGGGATGTCTGTCATGAACCTAAGTCCCTAAATGCCTGTTAAGAGCTGTCTCCTGTAAAGGTTTCATTTGATTTGGCACTTAGATCCGTTTAAAAATTGTCCAAAATCCTATCTTCGGGATGCAGACATGCACAAGGCAGTCATTATTTTTAGATTATGTGAACAGTGGTGCAACGTGGGCCTGCGAGAGCATCAGCAGCTTGGACTGACATCCTGGCTCAACCACGTTGTATTTGCTGTCACCAGTCTGTAATGGTTTAGTGATAAAACGAGTAAGAGGTCCCCAGCTGTAGAATATAGACCTCTGGCCATGCTTATATGACATCAGTATGTGGTGTTGTTTTTTCCTCTAGTTTGAAATCAGGCAGCTGAGGGCCCACCTTGCTCAGCAGGATTTGGACCTGGCTGCAGAGAGAGAAGCTGCACTGCAGGTCCCACATGTACTGAACAAACAGAGCAGCAACAGGTACAAGGTGGTAGCAACTGAAGATTCGGAGGATGAAGCCACCGAGAACATCACTGAGTTGCGACCTCCACGAGGTGAGTGCTGCCTGTGTGCTGCTACCAGCTGGCACAGCTGATCTCTTACATGGAGTTACTGAACCCACTAAACACTTTCAGTCTACTGGTGAATTGATTACTTTCCCTGGAGGCTGCGTTTTCCCATTTTTGCAAAGAGGCTGCGTCTGCTTTGAAGTGGCAGGAGCTGTTGCATTTGCGAACAGATTCTGAACAGAGCCAGTAAAATGACTTGGGAAGAAAATGACTATGATGTACCTTCCCAGTGTCCTCATGATTACATCCATCAAACACTAAAGAAGCAGCAGCCAAATCAAAATTGGCAAAAGCATAAGCACTTAGAGGTAAAAGCAGGGAAATTAAGAACATTGAAAAACAGTTTCTGTCTTCGGCCCCTTGCATTTCTGTGGCGTAGAGAGGACCCAGGCATCAGCTGTGAAGCTCGCCTTGCCTAGAGGCTATGGTCTTACCAGGTTGCGTAAAACTGCCAATGCTGGACAGCCCAGCTCTGGTGCCAGAAAAGGAGTGATGCACTCTGTAGGCAGCTCCTCCTCAGGTGTTCAAGTGCCACGTGACTATGGTGAAGAGCAGTCCGTTGTCTGTGAGCTGTCTATTGGGCTGGTGTGTGGTTCGGGGCAATAATGGCAGTTACATTTACTTGGATCCACTTTTATCACACAAGTGCTAGACCAGAAGTATTTTTGGAGAAGACATAGCTCTTTTTCCTGTGATCCCCCAACCCTTACAATGGGGTGCAGGATGTGTCCTGATCTCAGTAACATTTAATGTAATATTCCAGAGGAGACAACACTTTCTACCTTAGCGATATGTTAGTCTACCTTGGACATCTTAGTTTGATTATTTTGGTAGATGAGCAGTACGTGAATATATCTGAATTAGAGGTTTGCATGGTATCCTTATTTTGGCCAAACTCCTTAGAATTCAAGGCACAGAAGAACCTTTAGTCAAAAGGTTTAAGAGAAAAAGCTCACCAGACATTTTCAAATGATAATCCTTTCCATTCTCTACACAGCAATGAAAGCGCGTAGAAATTGTTTTTGCTTTTTCCTCTTTATAATATCTGAGCGCTAACCACAGTTCAGCCATTAATTATTCCTGATTTGAAATTGTATTTAAAAGCAGACAGTTGAGCAGACTGCCCCCTAAAATGCATTTCCCCCTTTTTTTGTAGTATTTCAGTGGTTTCCCCCGTGGATATATTATAATTTATGCATGTGTTCCTTGAGGGTTACATTTGGAACCGGAGAGTGTTGTGCACATTACAAGGAGGCGTGCTGAAACTTTAGTGCTGTGGAGATTCATCTAAAAATTCTTCTGTCCAAGGTATTCATTCCAACATCCAGGTTAACACAACTACTCATTATTTGTGTCTCCCTGTAAAATGCTGGCTGTGCACGCAACAAAGTAGATACACAGTCTTCAGGATTGATTTCTGCATTTAGTTAGGTTACGTGATTAGGGAGATTCACACTTTTCACTGACAAAAGGCGTTCAGCAAACAAAACATGCATTATTTTACATATTGGGTAAGGTGCAGTTATGTTATATTTAAACATTCATACTGAGTATAAAGAATTAATTTCTGATTCCCAGAAGTCATCTGAAAGTACCGGAGGAAACATTTTTTGTGCATTGTATCGCATATTGCGTACAAAGCCTTTGTAGATGCCTTGAGTGCTTGTCTTCAGAAGCTGAGTTCGGGTGGCTATTTCAACAATCGTCCTTCGTGTTGAATGAGGCAGGAGTTGGACAAAAAAAATTTCGTCGTGGTAGACTACCGACGAGGGGCCCAATTAAGATCGCACGAGAAACCACAAGCCCAGCAATAAAGATCAGTGCTTTAGTTCACGATCCAGGTTAACGGTCAATTGAGGCAGAGGATTTTGCATGTAATTTCCTGGATTATTTTGCAAAGGAAAGAAGTAGTAAACTACGAAGGCTTTGAATCCTGCACTAGTAATGCTGGCTTAGAGATTGGTTCTGTGTTAGCTGCAGGACTTCAAAACCTCAACTAACAGCTTGAGAAGGCAGTTACCCCTGGAGAAGAAAGATCATGAGCCAGCCTTGCCTGGTTCTTCTCCCTCCCCACTTCAACTGGGTCTTTCTTTAGCTCTCCTAGCACCAACTTGCACTCCCAGTAATATGCTGGCTGTTGCTGCAGCAACTTTCACCATTATCATTTTGGCATGCCGCCAGCATTTTCTTCCTCTACACCATGACCGTTCTGACCTATATAGAGATATAGAGAGATAGATATATACATCAATCAGCAAAACCTGAACATGGTACGTCAGATAGGAAGAAGAGCATGTCTTTATTTGAAGGTGCTTCCATTTGCACAGTGTGGAAGGGGTATATCTAGTTGGTGTAGGATCTCCCACCTCCCCACCTGCTCAGGCATGTGAAATTCTCCCGAGACATGGCTCTGCAGAGCACGGATGATTGAGGTGTTTCTTGTAGGTCATTTCTGTATCTTCCCGCTTCTCGCATGCTGTGGTTACGCTGGCTGTGCTATCTTCAGGGCTTTCCACACCACTTGCTCTGCCTGGAACTGTAAGCGACCACCGTTTTAACTCCTGACTTTAGGGTCAAGGATTATGTTTTGCAAGTTACCCTCTGTGTCAGACTGCATTAAGAATTGCTTTGCATCCATTTTCTCTAAGCTATGTTTTTCTCCTTAAAGATTCCAGAGTGATGACTGCAGTTAATCTTTCTGTGTGCCACATGGTGTTTGGGAGCTTTGAAAAATATCTGCAGTTGCCTATTACACTGACTAGTTGGAGGAGAAATAAGGGACCAGGTTGCTAATACTGTTAAAAGAAAAGCTGCAGTTCAAAGCTACAATTCAGCTGTTGGGCAAAACAGACTCTGATGTGCTGTTCTCTTGTGCTCTGGCAGAGTATTAGCCCTACTGAGGGTAGGGTATGGCATGGAATGCACGTATTTGTGCCAAACTTAACTTTGTCAGCCTTCAAAAAAATCACCGTCTTCAGGGAGCCCTGAATTCTGCCAAACCAGCAAGCTTGAGTTGGCTAGGGAACATACTGCATGAGAAAATGAGATATTCCATCTCAAGCTAATCTTATTTCCCCTGTCTATATTGAACAATGGAAACATTCAGTGCTTTACCACGAAGGGGTTATGGAATGAGAAAGCATTGAGACTTCTTTCTCATTTCCCTACCTGGGAGTTTTATGGGATAGTGCATAAGTTAAAGCTCCTCAGGGGCAGCTGTAGCTTGTACTCTGATATTTACACTGGATTTTGTGCAACCATTTACTTCAGCATTCGGTCAAGTAAGTCGGGTACCCCCAGCGTCACATGGTACACAGGGCACGTCAGGGAATTTGTGTAGAGACGCACACTGTGGCCTGCACCAGGGGAGTACTGGATGTATGTGCTAGCTGATTTGGTAGCTTTCAGTATGTGCTTTCACCCAGCTTTTCTTTCTGCAGATCTTCCTCTTTGTATCTGAAGTGCCTTAATTGCTGCTACAAGACTGGGAGAGGCAAGAGCTCTAGTCCAGATGGTCAGTGGGCTCTGAAAGTGTCCCGTAACTCCCCAGCTGATGTTTCATGCCTCTTCTTGAAGGACCACTTCTTGAGGCTGTACAGCTGTAAGCTGTTTGTGGCCTGGTCAGTTGTGTGCTAATTCTCTGAATTAATGAGCTGGTTGCTGCCTGACATGCTTCTATCTCCCCAGAGCAGTTCACCAAGAGATCTCCTAATATAGTAGGAATAACTCTGTGGAAAATGTATGGATATATGGTATTCTCTAATTAATTTGGCTAAGAAGCAGGAAATTTTTCACCTTTAACTTGGTTTGAATGGAGGTTTTATGTGTCTTGCCAAAAAATTGATCTCTGGAGCTGACAAATGTGAAGGCTAAAACTCGGCCTTCAGCATGCAAGTCAAAGGGTGACATTATCAGCACAGGAAAGGTGATGGGACTCGAGAGAAGGGAGCGACTCTAGGAGCTGTAAACCCATGGCAAAACTGTGATATTTGCTGCAGTGTGAGCACTTCACTTAGCTTCTCTGCCTCAGTTTGTAAGGAGCTTAGGGTGAAAGATGTTGCATATGAATGCACAGCAGCATTGCTAATGACTTTCAGGACCATTGTGGTCAGCCTTTCTCTAAGAGCAAGGGAGATGTCCTAAGTGCTGTCATCTCCTTTCTTCCCAGAGGTTGTTACCATTTGACATAATGGCTAATATTATCCTATCTGTTCATCTCTAAATTATAGAGGAAGTTTTTTCTCTTGCTGAGTTCTTACCTTGTACAGTATGTAACTGGTCACGGCCAGAATAACATCTAATGTTTTCTGCTCCTGCACAAATCATTTTTAGTGTTTGGTACACAAAGTTCCAGGCTTCAGGGAATGCCAGGTTCACAGTACCCCGTATAGCCATTAATACTGCCTTCCAAAATTTATTATTCTTTAATCTCTCCCATAATATATGAATTAGAGTCCCTAGTAGAAATTCCTCATTTTCCTGCATATATCATTTAAGTTTTTGAAATTTTACAGTACTGCTGTAGTTTAAGATTAATATGCCACCCTTCTATTCCTTTGAGCAAGAACCGGATCCTAGCTCTGTTACTTAGCATTGTGGAAAGCTTATTTTAGCTCTTCTGAGTCAAATTTCCATTTTTATGGGGTTAGTAGTAACTCTCTTGCTTTGGGGGACTGCTGCAATTTATGATCGTGCTTGGAGAAAAGTAAAGCTTGCTCTCCGCATAGGTACCCACCATTTTGTAAGTGAAGAAAGTAGGATATCGGGAAGGGAACGTGAAAAATTCTGGAGCCTCAGAGGGTTTCCTTTATGGTTATTCATAAGCTGTCTGAGAAGGCAAAGCAGGGCACTGGAAAGGATTTTGTCAGTTGTTCCTTGCAAGGCAGTCTGAGCTGGTTGAACCCTTGTAAACTCTAAGCCAGTTCCTTTGGTGATCATCTGTTAGTGCTCCGAGAGCCCTGTTACTGCAGAACAATAGATAAAGAATAGTTTATGGTTATTTTCAAATGTTGAAATCTATCTACTTTGAAACCTACTCCTGGAAATGGTTATATCTTAAGTGCACTCTACTTCCTGGTTGAACTCCATGTAACTGTGGAAGAGTGAGGATTTGGCTTCTCTGAAGGTGCCTCTTTCAGGCTTTGCGGTTCTCTGTGCACTGATAATCCAGGCAGGAATCAAAGGAATTAAAACTTAAGCAACACTTACGTAAATGTGTGTGTAGTTAGTGAAGTTAGGCTCTTGAATTTCATATTCACCAAATGGGTAGGGTAGAAACTTTTCACTCGCAGAAGTCGTGAGCATATGGTCACGCGTGTGAGGTTGAAGTTGTCTCCCATCGTTAACGTGAAGAGGTGTGAAGACATTGCTGACAAGTAAAGGAACACGGAACCGGAACATTTTCCACTGTCCAAGCATGCAGCCCCTTTCGTAATAATCCCTTTCATAAACAGATAGTGTTCCATGTGACAGCAGTCATGTATTTTGCACTCTGCCGCCATTTTAACACCGTTCCAGCATCTCACTTTTCTAAATTACTAGAAATCTTTTCCCAATTCCCAGTCTACATTTATTCGTTGCCAGTTGATAACAATTCGTTCTTGAATCCTTTTGCTTAAATTATTCTTCTCTTTCCCTGATGTTTACCCAGCAAATTATTGTTTTGTTGGTAGCCATATTCTTTCTCAAACTCTGTTTTTCTAGACGCAACAAATGTGGCTTCAGGCTGACTGTAACAGGCCAACTCAGATGTGGATCGCTGATCCATATTCGTAGAGAACAGGGTTGGAAAGACCATCGAGAGGTCCCCCAGGCCATCCTCTACCCAAAGCCACCAGCCACGTTGACACACAGATATCTTGCATCTCGGCCCCGCTCAACGCGGCACACAGTTCTCTTGCAGCATGATCTGCTAAAGTGAGGCCCAAAGCCACCCTATTTGCTGTCAGTTAAGGATTTTGGTTTTCTGGCCTGATTTGTCTGGCCCAGCAGTATCTGCTGACAACGGGAGCCTGTTCCATGTCCTAGGATTTCCTTCCGCACAATGACTTCTCTCTCAGGTTGATTTCTTGCTTGGAACCAGGCTGAATCTGTTGCTCTGTTTTCTGTGCAAGGGAACTTTGGCAGTTCCTCTCAAGGTGGGTTATCCACGCGCTCAGGCATCCATCCAACCTCTGCAGGGACTGGATATCTGTGTGACTGGAACAGTCGTGCGAGTACTGCGGCTTGCACTAATGTAGCCATCTGCCTTCGTATGAAAAGCCGGGGAGGTCTCCTGTAAAGTGCCAGCTGGCTGTTCATGTTTCCTGTTGGCACAAACTTTCCATGTTGCTCGAGGGAAAGGGAGAGAGACCGTCTGAGGCCAGCAAAGCAAAGGGGAAAAAAAACTCCGCTTGGGTCATCAAGACCGGAAAGGTGAACTAGACAGGACAGCACAGGCTAGGGAGCATGCGTATGCCTTTAATAAATGAATTTACAAGTGAGCAGTGAGCTATACTTGGACTGCTGAGGAGAAGAAGAGGTTAGGTCTGGCTGAGAACTTGGTGATGGTGAAGTTCAGATGGCCAAGGTCACGCAGATCTGCAAGGCCAGAGATTGCGTGGCAATCTGCAGGGGAAAACTCCCTGGGAAGGTTACAGCTTCATAGGGGAATTTTTCCCCTGTGGATTGCCAGTCGGCTCTCAGAAACACTTATAAGATGTCCTTACTGCACTACGGTGTCACACTAAAGCTATGTGCTTTTCGGGCAAAGTCAGGTTGCAGCAGTGTTATTGGCTAGCGTCAGAGCAGCGTAGCTGTCATCGCTGTTCTTACTTCTAGGAGTGTTTAGGTGACAATAATTTGAACTTGTGCCTTGAAAAGCCTCCCTGCTGAGAGTGTGTATCTTAGTGGGTTTTATTGCAAAGTGTATGCTATGCTACTTTTCTTTCTCAAATGCTTCTAAGGAGAAGATGCCGGTGTCAGATAGCAGTTATGGAGATGAAAGATCTGCTTCTTTAGAAACCTCCTAGTAAAGATTGCTTTCTGGAGGAAAGTCGGGGTAAGACGTTAATCTACCCTGAGGACTCGCATCCTCAGTGGGAGGCTACACAGCCGAAGAAACAGCCTTCCAGTTCAGAAAATTCAGCTCTGAGAGACAGAAGGCAGTACAATCAATGGCAATAAAAGTATGAAGTGAAATAATAATGAAACATTTCAGAAGAAATCCCTTTTTTTAAGGCCTCTAATCTAAAAGATGTGCAAATGGTATTTATTGTATGCAGCGGGGTTGCTGACTCATTCACTAAAGTCATTGATGAAACAATTAAAGGTCACTGTTGAGGGATTACAGAACTAAAAGAGAGATCTGCCTTGGGTGGAATGTCATTTATGTGTTTCACCAAATTTATTAGGTTTTTACAGGGCCAGGAGAGAGAGCTTACAGTGTTGTCTCTTGGGTCAGATGAGATTATATGGAACTGTACTCTAAATAGTTTATTACTCCCTGAGCCATTTTAGTGTGTGTTCTGAGTCTTGCAGGAAAAGAACAGGCGGCTAACTTGAAAACCTTCATCAGACAAAATCCAGTAGCTGTCAGACAGACCCTGACCAAGAACGGCACGTTTTTTCAATAACAGAGATTTGGGTAGCGGGCTAAGAGATGGGACTTATTTTCCCTTCTTGATTTGACTTTACTGCACTTACAGCCTCGCAGAAGTGGTTGGTTACAGCATCAAGGAAGGCTGTTGTGGTTTTATGCGAGAGAGGTAGGAGTCTGAGCAACCTTCCCAACCAGACGTTTCCTTCTGTCTAGTGAAAAGTCTTGATGGTGGCTGGAGCGAGCCCCGCTGCCTGTCTATTCATGGTCCCACGTTCCTCTGCTGCCTCACCTCTTACAGTTATGTAGTTGCTGTCTTCTCCTAGTAGGTGAAGCAGTTCCAGGTGTCTCATTTCGTCATGCTATTTTGGCAGTCATTCACACCCCATGCTACTTGAGCAAATGATGCTCATGGACCATAGAGAACAGCCTGTTCCTGCTCGTTCCTTCTCCTGCCTGGCAAAACCTTCTCTCACCTGAATTCCTCCACCGTGCTGCTGCTGCGTATCTTACTGCTTCCCATCACTCTCGCTTCCCGGGGAGGATCGTAGAACCATCCTTGTTCGCCACAGCTTAGGATGGGTTTTCACATGGGGAAGAGCTGCCTCACTCTTCCCGTTCTACCTTCTCAACTCACAGCTATTGGACCTTCGTCACCAAATTTGTCACCAGATTTCCCGGGGGTAAAGGCTTTCGTTCTTTACCTGTAGACGTGGTTTAGTGGTGGACTTGGCAGTGTTGGGTTTACAGTTGGACTCGGTGATCTTAAAGGTCTTTTCCAGCCTAAACGGTTCTATGATTCCTCCTGGTGCATCTAGCAAGAGGATCCCAATCATCACCCACAGACATTTTCCTAAGGTTGCCATTTCCAGAGGCAATAAGAGGGAAATGCTTTTTCTTTCTTCTTACTGCCAGTTCCTTAATTTACTATAAATACCATTTGGGCATCATTATGGCTCAGGACTTTTAAATGGAAAGTTTCCCTTCTGGAAAAGGAAGTGCAGGTAACATTGTTGTGTATTTGAAGAGATGGGTTTATTTCTAGGAAAGGAGGAAAATTAGGTCTTCTGGGTCCTGAAAATTCCAAGGTGGCAGAAATGAGAAAAAAGAAAAGTATTAAAGAAAAAAGGAGAAACTATGAGGAATGAAGTATTTCTTAAGACGGCTCCCTTTCTGGAGCTGAAACTAAAATACACTGACAGCAGGAAACCCTATGTAGAATTTAAATAATATAAGCAATCTGCCCCCCTTGTAAAAGCTGGTCTCCCCTTGCTCACATGAACTTCCTACATGCCACCAGCTGGAGAAGTAGTTGTACTCCTCATCCCATTTGACTGCACGTACTGAGCAGTAGGGACTTCATCTCATTGTAAATCGCCATAAAGTACTTGAGCGGTGTTTTGTAGTAATGTGCAGTACTGCACTTTTTATTGGTGTATATATTTTGTATGCACAAATAGTTGCTTCTGGTTGTATATTTGTGGCATTTTTTTTAAACTCCTTGCTTTCAGCAATGTAGACTATGAGAGAGAACTGGAATTGTTTATAGCCTTTTATGCCCAAAGCAGCTGAGACTCTCCTGTGACTAAGATGAGTTTGTTAATTGTCATTTTGCTTTAATGTAATGATTCAGAAACTTAATCTGTTGTTGAAATATTTAATCTGCTGTTGTTATTCCATTACTCTTTATTGGGTTTTGTTCATAAGAAACTATTGAAGGTGTAAAAAAAAAAAAAAAAAAAAAAAAGTATTTTATATACACATGCTCGTGTATATATTTAAACATTTATTTATAGATAAATAGATAAGCAATGTAAAACAATGACATTTAATGAGGCCATCACGTAATAACATTAAAGTAGGTGGCTCTCCCAGTTTTGTGTGCAAGTAGTCACACGCGCAGCTGGGACAGTCAGTGATTTTTCCTCATCACTCGAAGGGATCTGAGCATGTGCATTACAGGCTTTCCTTTTCAGGCGTTTGGCATTGGCCTTTGCTGGTACAAAGAGTAGTCTATAATCTCTTGGCTAAATTGGTTTGAAAGCAACCGATTGGCTTGGAAATAGTGCCCTGGTGCATTCTGTTAGTTGATAGACCGATGGCCAGGGCAGGAAATGTATGCAATCCCAAAGACGACTTGATGTGAGCCTTGCCCTAAGACACGAAAAGCAGATGAGTAACTTTTCCAAGTTGTTTTCTGTCTTCGGTGCAAAGCATCCTGGCGGTTTCGGGCAGACTTTAATGAGAGCCAAAGGAAATGAGAACGCCCCAGTCCCCCACTCGTTGCACAGAGCGTGGCTGTGTGCTTTTGCCAGGTGATGAGGAGGGGCAACCTCCACATGCAGAACATGCCCTCGTCCAGGCCAAACGGTAGTTCTGTCTGCCTCGTTTCTCTGCTTAGAACTCGACTCTTAAGTTAATATGCTGAAAGTGCATTACCAGAAATACAGACAGGCAGCTATTTTCTGACTGTAGCTGAAGGTTCCATGCCTGAACAAGAACCTGTATCTATATGGGCTGGCAGGTTTGGTGGCATTTAGAGCATAAATTATGCATGCTTGAAATGAAGTGTATTTTAGTAGCAGATAGCTGAAAAGCCTTGCAATGTACTCCTAATTCAGCGGCATTGCCTTGAGCTACTCTGAGGCCTCTTTTTTAAACTCAGACATTAGCACAAAGCACACCTCTGACTGCAGGCATTTAAAGATCAACAAGGGCCAAAAAAGCTTTTAAGATCCAACGAAACCAGGAAAACAACCATGTTGCCTTTCAGTGTCAGGTTAGATTGCCTTCTTATGAGTGCAGCTATTTCAGGTACAGAGTGCTTAGTGGTTTGGGCCTTGTTGTGTGGAGAAAGTGTTCCCCAGAAAACATCTGTTTCTTTCACCTGCAAACCGCAATGTGCTGTGAAAAGGCAGGACTGCGTAGCCACAAAGACCCAGGGGGACGAAGGAAATCTGGCTCAAAGGGATGAGCATGGTCTTCTGAAACGTGGTATCGAAAAGAGCACTTAAAAGGAGAGGATGCTTTTAGAGCACACCATACACCACCAATTGGGCAGGTCAGGTTGCTTGCAAGCTTGAAATTCTTCCCGGATTGCCGACACTGTTTTGTTAGCAGCAATATTTGCGTTCTGCTCAGAACTGCCACAAGAGGAGTTTATTTCCTTTTTCAGTGACTGTAAAATGTTCTGCTTTTCTGTAAGATGACAGGTAATCCCACTGTCATCTGCAGCATCTAAAATCTGTATATGCAATATAGCTGCTGCTTTTCCCTTTTGTGGTAGCGCCTTCATTTCTATCTTACCGTTATTGAAGTTCAGGTGTAGCTCTCATGTATGTACTACAAGCGTAGTACTACACCCTTGACTCGTAAAAGTCTTTGTAGTGTACTTCAAGCCAACGGGTAATGTAAATATTATGCTATATATTACATACATATATGAAATATACGACAAAATAATTCTCTTTATTCATTCTGAATGAAAAAAAGACGACGTTGTTTTAGAAGTAGGGAGTCACGCATTAAAACTACATGGATTTACAGCTGCTAGTGCGCTGGCTTGTCTGGCTCCGTTTTTTTTCTTTCCCACAGCAGCACTTGTGCTGAGCTGGAGAGGCATTTCCACTTGTTTGGGTAAACTCATTGTGTGGCTTTTGTTGGCCGTGTCATTCCAGGTAGAACAGGGGAAGTTCTAGCCATTCTTCTGGAAACATACTGGATAGAGGTTCCTCTTTTTTTAAGCCAACTATATTTCATGGGAACAAGTTAAAACCACTAAAAGGAAAGAGGGAGTGCAGGAACACAGGGAAGCCGCTCAGGAGCGATGGTTATGTCATTGCTGTTCAGTACAGCAACAGCCTAGGTCTCGGGAGGGGATCGCGTATGAAAATGAGGAGCAGTGTTGGGCCACATGGGGAAAAAAAAAAGTACTGAAAGAAAATAGAAGTATCCCTAAAGGAGAAATAAAACCTGCCCTCCTGTGCCCCTCCGTGGAAAACTCCTTGGCAGAGTAAGGGGATGGCTGCAGACCGGTCGGGAGCAGGGCTCTTGGGCTCTCCCAGGAGCGCGGGGTCTCGCCAGGGAGAGACTAATGTTAATGTGAGGGAGAAGGCAGCTCGGGTCACAAGCGGTACGCAGTGCCTCCCTTTCTGAAGAGTAACCGTGTGGAAGGAGGTAACTCGGTGGTGTAACTGTACAGCAGAAGTAGGTCTGTCTATGCTGGTGCCCCCGGTTCGGCCTGTCAGGATAAAGGCCGGCTTTATCCCTGTGCCGTACGCAGGAGGGGAGGGCCCTGCTGACCAGGGAAAGGCCAGCGTTACGCTTGTCCTTGCAAGCGGCAAGGAGACAGGCCTGGGGAACGGGTCAGCCCTGCGTCAGTCTCTGGAAATACCACGGAGCACGTTTTCTTTGGAACCCAGAATGCCTCGTTCCCAGGCTGGTGCCATGAAGAACTGCAACAAATGATGATCCCCTATGGTGGCTGCAGCCGTGGGCTGGCCGGGGGTTGTAGTGTGTTGCCAAATCACACCTGCTCTTCTGGCCTACAGCTACGCAAAAGGTGGTGCTCGGGGCAAAGGGGAGGGCCTTTCATGGGGTGGAATTTCAGCTATTTAATCGAGTAAACGGTCTTCTAAGGGCTGCCTCTTTGTTCTTGCAGAGGATGACATGAATAATTACATCAGACGATACTACAGTGAGCCTAGCAGTGGTAAGTTTTGCTTGAAAATGTAAGTGTGAGCTGTGTTTTTGCATTGCGCTGTGTGCTGTGAACCAGGTGAGACTGAACGATGATGTAGATCCGTCCTGGAAATGAAACCCACCATGGCGTATCTTGGCTTGCTCCGTGGAAGTTTGCAGCAAAGCAGCAATTCCCTAAAGGTTGAAGGGCCCCAGGTTTGCTCCTGCTGAAGGTACTCGTAACGGTTTGGAGATCTGGGAGAGGTTAATTCCCCCCCTAGGTAGGTAGGCTGTCCAGTCTGCAGAGCGGTTCAAACGGACCCGAGAATGAGCGGCGTGGACAGAATAAATGAAGGGAACAGAAGTGGGGAGTTAGCTTAGCCCAGCACCATGCTGAGAACCTTTCAGCAAGGTTGAACTGCGTGGCAAGAAACCTCAGCGGCAGGCACAGTCTGTGACCTCGGGTCAGGCTTCAAATGGCTGTCCCCTGGCAGGCGTCCCGCTGGCACCGAGGGCTCTCGCCCCATGCTGTGGGCCAGCCCGAGCCCGGGGCTGAGGGGCCTTGCGGGGCTGGGGGCGGTTGGGCACGGGCTGCTGCTGCTGCTGCTGCCGCTGCTGGGAGGAGGCGGAACCGGCTCGCTTTGCAACGTCACCGCACACGGTAAGCAAGGCTGCGCTTGCTTAGCTCTATACAATTTCATACACATATACATCCATACCTCTATGTATGTGTGTAAAATTTAAAAAAAGGTGTGTGTCTGTAGGTATAAGGTATTATATAGGTGTATCCCCATATGTACATCTCCATATGTACACGGGGATATATATAAAAAGATGGGTGTGTCTGCATATACATGTGCATATAGAGAAGATACGCATGTATGTGTGTACATGTGTAAGTTTAATATATTATATGCATTTATCCCATATATACATCCCTATAGATAGTATGTATACACACAGTGAAATATACATAGATTAAAAGATACATAGATAAGGATGTGTCTATGTGTGTATATATCTCTCTAATGTGTGTGTGTGTATATATGCGTGCATAAAATCTATAATGTATTATATATGTATATCCCATATATACACACAAAACCAGATACATGTACATACATAAAAATACATAAGTAAAAATATATACATGTTAGAGTGTGTGTGTGTAATGTATCATGTATGCATCTCCAAACATGTACACCCCCATATATATATATATGAGAAGACTTGTATACATATAAAGGGGTGTGTGTATATCCATATATAGACACATGTATATGTCTACATACATATAAAGATGTGAGAGCCTGTGTCTGTATATATAGATATTTTATCTAAATACATATATTCAATATATCAAAATATATAAGGATAAATGTATAGGGGTGGGGGGTGTGAAAGAAGGAGAGATGGTCTCTGAATATATGTGTATATATTATAGACATGAAAGATGTATCTATGTATAATGTATTTTATATTTATATCTCCATATATACATACACGCACAGAGCTATATACATACATAGATGTGTATGTAACATAAGAATAAATAAAAGTGTAAGTGTATGGTTGTAAATATATATATATATATGTGTGTGTGTGTGTGTGTGTGTAATGTGTTATATATGTACATTCCTGTAGATATAATCCTACATTGACATACATGGGGAGATATATGCTTATTAAAGATATCTTGGTTTTTATATATATAAATAAAAACATAGATACATGTGTGTATATATACATACAAGTTTTGTATGTATTCTGTATTATGCAAAATATGAATATGTGTGTGTGTGTGTGTGTATATAGGTGTAATGTCTTATGTATATCCCCATATACACCCCCATATGTATACATCGATATGTATATATATATATATAGTAAGATATGTATATGTGCATATGAATATATGTCTATATATGTTTCTATGTAAATATCTATAAAGGTGTGTGTGATTTGTGTATATACATCTGTAGTTTAAATGTACTATGAAATGTGTGTGTTACTATATAGATATGTTTTATATATCTATAGCCATATATTTATACATGGAGAGAGATATATATATGACATGTCTGTGTGTGTATACATATGTAAGTCTACATAAAGATACATAAGGGGGGGTGTATGTGTATAACTGCATGTACATAGATATGTT
>VYZV01034309.1:0-21513 GCA_013401275.1 Pandion haliaetus
GGGTCTTTTCCAACCTAAATGATTCTATAAATTTCATGGGAGAAAGATTTGTGTGAACTGTGATTATTTTGTATCTCTACAGCTGAGCGGTTGTACCATACTGTGTCATGTCTCTCGAACAGCCTGGCCCTGGTGGTAGGAGGACGAACATCCCCATCAAGTGCAGGCTTGGGAATGTTGTGGCTAAAGTTCCCTGAAACCTGTAATGCCTTTGACTCAGATGACATAACAGTGGAGCTTGTAAGTCTGCAGCCTGCTGCTGAACCAGCCGCTTTGCGTTGGAGACACAGTACAACTGAAGTAACGTTCAAAGGTAAAAAGCCTGGAAAGAGTGGAAATGGCTGTAGGTATGAAGAGGTATACAAATTTCGGAATATATGGGGCAGTTCTGTCCAGACAGTGAGGTCTAAAAGGCAAGCTGTCATGATACAGCTTTTTTATGTAGTACAGGCTATACAGTTAACGTTGGTGCATTGTATTCCTTTGTCTGAAACAATAGCTTTTTGCTGAACATTTTGGAAAGAATACAATGTTGATAGATTCATCAGCACTTTAGAGAATCCAATTACATTTCGTAAAAATTTTGTTCCAGTGGTGATTTGTTTTCCTGGGCTTAAAGACTTAAGGCTTAAACTTCATTTGAAGGTGTTTTCCTTATCATATCTACCCAGTTCTTGTTGTGCCTTTTTTGTTTGTCAAGTCCAAAAGTGTCTGCGAGAGGCTTTACTAAATCTGACAAAAGGGAAAAACTGAGCAGTCGCAGCTGAGTTTCCTGAACTGAGCAACTGAATTGGTTGGTCCAACAACTGAGCAGGATTTCAATTATCTATGGTCAATTCGTTACAGAACCGATACAACAGATACCTTGTGATAATGACTTTTATTATAGATGAGATACAATCTTGTTAGTATTCTAGATGCAGGGCAGGAATCAAAAAGGATGTATGATTGTATAGTGCTGAAAAATAGCTCATAATGCATTTTTTAAAGTGCTACAATATATGCTTGCAGCTGCAGTTTCAGAAACACACCTGCCCACAGATGAAAAAGACTCATTTCAGCTGTTCCTGTTTAAGGTGCAGGATGTGGCCAGACAGGCATACTGACGAGCAACCTGTTTATGTGTGACTAGTCCTTTTTATCTTTTTATCCCTCTGTCTTCCTGTGTTTGTACCTCCCCAAATTACCTAAACCCATCCCTTTTCCTACCTCTGGTTCCTCTCCTGAGCAGGCCATATTAAGTCTTATGCAAACCCCCAGTGCTTTTCCCCAGCATCTTATAATGTGTCCCATACCCCTAGGCAGTACCCCCTCGAAGGTGCTCCAGAGAGTTGCTCCTGTTCGCTCATTTTGATGGGTTTCATAGCTGCACAGCAGGGCTGATAGTTCTCCTGGGACAGTCCTGGGAGGAGCCAGGACAGATGGTCTGCCTCTGTAAGCATGTAATTGGGGTTCTCTTGCTTGCACAGCTGCTCCTGCCTCTCTGTGCTCCCCATGTGCATGAGGAAACGAGCCTTTTACAGCTTGATTGCTCTCCTGGGATGGGTCTGGAAGTAGCTGAGGCAGGATATTATTTGAGTTCCTCCACCTTGTTTTGCCTCTATGCTCCTCTGTGGGTACACAGGTGAGCTTTTTAGCACATAACGTAGCACTGCTAGTCAGTAAGGCTTTGTAATGATAAACAGATGCTTAAAAGAAAAGCAAAGCAAATGTTAAGAATTCTTAGCATTATAAATTACTAGTAAAGGAACAAAAGCTAGAATGGTGAATACTGTTCTGCCATTATGTAAATCGTAGAATGGTTTGGGTTGCAAGGGACCTTTAAAGATCATCTAGTTCCAACCCCCCTGCCGTGGGCAGGGACACCTTCCACTAGATCAGGTTGCTCAAGCCCCATCCAGCCTGGGCCTTGAACACTTCCAGGGATGGGGCATCCACAGCCTCTCTGGGCAATCTGCTCCAGTGTCTCACCACCCTTATAGTAAAGAATTTATTCCTTATATCTAATCTAAATCTACCCTCTTTTAGTTTAAAACCATTACGCCTTGTCCTGTCACTACAGGCCCTGGTAAAAAGTCTCTCTCAGTCTTTCTTAGAAGCCCCCTCTTAAGTATTGAAAGGCTGCAGTAAGGTCTCCCCGAAGCCTTCTCTTCTCCAGGCTGAACAATTCCAACTCTTTCAGACTTTCCTCATAGGAGAGGTGTTCCAGCCCTCTGACCATTTTCGTGGCGCTCCTCTGGACCCGCTGCAATACGTCCATGTCTGTCTCGTGCTGGAGACCCCAGAACTGGATGGGGGGGTCTCAAAAGAGCAGAGTAGAGGGGGAGAATCACCTCCCTCAACCTGCTCCCCACGCTTCTTTTGATGCAGCCCAGGATACGATTGGCTTTCGGGGCTGCAAGTGCATATTGCCAGCTCATACCTAATTTTTCATCCACCAGTACCCCCAAGTCCTTCTCTGCAGGGCTGTTCTCAATCCCTTCATCCCCCAGTCTGTATTGATACTGGGGGATTGCCTTGACCCAGGTGCAGGACCTTGCACTTGGCCTTGTTGAACTTCATGAGGTTCATATTGGCCCACTTCTCAAGCCTGCCAGTAGAAAAGAAATTAAAAGAGGCTTTGAGATCGCTTCTTGACACTTGAAATATGATAATTTCCTATTTTGTATACCACATAATACCCAGTGTTAAGTAGAATTGAAACCTAGTGAAATAATCTGTTTGGGAAGACTGATTCTTTGAGATCATTTATGATTAAAGTTATTCATGCTTGATCACACCAGAAAGAAGTTTCAGAACTTCCTCTCTGAAGGATAATATTTTAATTCTGGAGCATTATGGAGCAGGATCCCTAGCTCTTAATCCAGGAAAAGTGCCTCAGAAGAAATGTTACTCTTCTAGTAGCAATTGACAAATATTCAGTGGTTCTGAATAGGTCTAGAATCAAGCCTTGCAATGGCATGCTGAAGGTTTGTCTAGTAAAAGATATTCACTGTAAGGGGCAAAAACTTCAGCAGTTGTTAGCAAGTCAGTGGTGGGACTTAGTGGAAATCAGGAGGTGAAAGCTGTCCTTTCTTTAAGCTGTTTCATTCTCCACTAGCTGGTAGGGAGCTATTGAAGGGGAACACCAGGGGAATTGTTAAGTAGTAGTTAGTGTAGTCCGGAGCATACTTTGAATTTGTGGAGCAGTGTTTAATTAACACCATAATGTCATTTAGAGTTCAGCCTTCCAGTAAAAATTTTACATCAAAGAAGCAAATGCTAAATGGGAAAATAAAATTTTATGAATAATACATTGGTTTTTGTCTTTGTCAGACTGTATTGTATCATCTTATTTTTGCCTTGATTTTGCTTTGTGGCTGAAGTAAGTGACCAACACTTGTCTTATTTGCACAGTCCATTATGAAGAAGTGAGCTGTGCCTACAAACACACATTCTTGTTATCTTACGAGGATTTATCTGTTTTCTTGGGATAAATGTCATTGTGTTGCTATGATTTATGTACGTAGGGTTTTCTAGTTTTATTAGTTCTACAGGTGTAATCTTTCCATTGCCTGAGTTTTCATTCCTTAAGTCCATTAGGTATATTAAAAACTATGTTTACTCCTTTTGGTTTTGAGACTATGGTGTGTGATTTCCATTCAGACCTTAAACATTCAGAAACTATGTAATGTAAGTGGATGATGGCTGTCTTCTGAATGACCACAAATGTCAAGAATACAGCTTTTTAGTAAAAATATTTAGTCTTCCATGTGTCTTATAAAAAGATCTAGATGCAAGAGTAATTCCTGTATCTATGAAACAATTTCTTGCATTTATTGCTAAAGTCAGGAAATGTTCGTTGGGTTGCAGGACGTCTTGATATAAAGTGTAGAAAACTTCTGCCTGATTGCCTTAATTTCTATCTTTGGTCAGCTTCCCTTCTACGCAAACAGAAATTTTTGCTTTTGTGACATATCAAATTCTAAGTTCTCTTTTCACCTGTTTGTCTTTTTCTGTAGGCGAGAAGTACCTGTTTCTGTACGGTGGCCGCTCTGCTGTGGAGCCTGTGCTAGGGGATTGGTATTTCCTGAATACTCAGGAACTTTCCTGCACTGTGGTAAGAACTTAGGGAGGCCCCGGGGAGTAGAAATTGCCTTCACTTCACAGGTTCATGCTGCTGTATCAGAAGCCCAAATAAATCACAGTGTATTACCATATTGAAGTGGATGGCATTGCCAGTACTGTCACACTTAATGGTGATTAGAGTTACAGCTAACTTCTAAACACCTTGCTATTTAGTGGAATACAGTCTTCACAGAACGGTTGAGGTTGGAAGGGACATTTGGAGATCATCTGGTCCAGCACCCTTGCTTAAAGCAGGCCTAACTAGAACAGGTTGCTCAGGGTATTGTCCAGTTGGGTTTTGATTATCTGCAGAGATAGAGACTCCACAACAGCCCATTCCAGTGCTTGACCTCATAGGAAAATGTGAGGGTTTTTTATGTTTAAGTGGCTTTTTTTGTATTTCAATTTGTGCCCATTGCCTCTTGCCCTGTTGCTGGACACAACTGAGAACGTTCTGTCTCTGTCTTCTTTCATCTCTCCCATTAGGCATTTATACATGTTGATAAGATTTCCCCATGCGCGTTCTCAGTCACCGAGGCAAGCAGCTCCGGTGCCGGCACGATCTGCAGCGGTCGCTCTAGTGTGGTGTGCAGGGAGGTTTCCTGAACTGGGAAGGCCTCAGGGGAGCGCAGAGACAGGGCCAGGAGCAACCGTGGCCGTGCCCCGCCCTGCCACCTCTAAAAGAAACCCCTAAGGAAAGCTAGCGACCAGGCCAGGCAGACAGGACGTGGTGTGTCAGCCAGGGTGTGGCGCGGCAGTTTGCACAGCAGTTTGCGCGGCAGGGCGCTGTAAGTTTGCCGGTTTGAACAGGGAGCAGTGGCCTCTACCCAGCGGGAGGCTATGTCTGTGACTGATGCAGCTTCCCAGGCAGAGCTCTGATGGGAACATGCTGCTACCCAGGTGTCAGGGTGCAGGGTGTGCCCTACTCCTACACCAGTACTGGATGGCAGTAGCAGGCACACCTGTGGGAGGTGCATCCAGGTAGCGGAACTCCCCAGCTTAGTGGCAGAGCTCTGGGGGGAAGAGGATAGGTTGAGGAGTGTCAGGGAGTCTGGGAAGGAGATTGTCTACTGGAACCGCACCCTACCTTTCCTGGGACAGACTTGTCAGGCAGACAGGACACGTGATACGGAAGATTCCCTGTCCTCTTTCCACATGGCAGAATGTGGTCATTTAAGGGATAGAGGAGAATGGTGAGAAGTTCCTGCCTGGTGCACCAGGCACATCTTCTCTGTGACTACCTCGCCTTCCCAGGTGTCCTTGTACCATAGGTATGAAGCTCTGGAAGTGGAATGAAACAGTGATGAGGATGATGGTCCATCTAGTTTGGAGGTGTCGCCAAGGTTAAGTTGGCCTACACCCTGCCTCAAAACCATTCTATTAAGAAAAAAAGACATGTCATTGTCATAGGAGACTCTCTGGGGCCAATATGCTGACCAGATCCACTTCTTAGGGACGTCTGCTGCCTCCCTGGGGCCCGAGTCAAAGATGTTACAAGAAATCTTCCTACCTTGGTATGGCCCTCAGGTTATTATCCATTATTGCTTTTTCATGTAGGCAGCAATGAAGTTGCAGTAAGAAGTCCAATGGCGATCAAAAGACACTTCAGGGCCTTGGGACGACTGGTTAAGGGTTCAGGATCACAAGTAGTGTTTTCTTCTATCCTTCCAATTGCAGGGAATGATGTTGGAAGAAATGGGTAGACCGAGTTGATCAATAAGGGGCTCCGTGACTGGTGTCACTGGCAGAATTTTGGGTTTTTGATCATGGGTCAGTGTGCACGACACCAGGCCTGCTGGTGACAGATGGGTGCACCTTTCTCAAAGGGAGAAAAGGGTCTTTGCAGAGGAGTTAGCAGGGCTCATCGAAAGAGCTTTAAACTAGATTTGGAGGGGGAAAAGGATAAAACCAGGCTCACTAGTGATTAGCCACAGGTTGGCATGCCAATGTTTGAGGGACGGTGTGCTGGCGAGGTCCTTCAGTCTGCTCCATTATGTGGTGAATACACTGGAGCACATGTGAAATGTCTCTATACTAACGCACACAGCATGAGGAATAAACAAGAGGAGCTAGAAGCTTTAGCCCAGTCCCAGAGCTATGACATCATTGGCATAAGAGAAGCCTCGTGTGATGAGTCCTGTGACTACCGGTGTGCTGTGATGGACGGTTATAGGCTCTTCAGGAGGGACCGGCACACGCAAGGCAGGGGGGTGGCGCTGTATATAAGGGAGGGGTTGGATTGCATGGCACTTGCAGTTGGCAACGATATGGTTGAGAGCCTCTGGGTAAGGATTAAGGGGAAAGCAAGTAAGTCATGTGTTGTGGGAGTCTACTATCGACCACCCGGCCAGGACGATGACACTGATGAATTATTCTGTAAAGAATTAAGAGAGGTCTCTAGATCAGCTGCCCTTGTCCCTATGGGTGATTTTAATTTCCCAGATGTCAACTGGGAACATCATACAGCGGACACAAACAGGTCCAGGAAATTCCTGAAGCTTGGTGAAGATAACTTCTTGGTGCAGGTACTAAAGGAGCCAACTGGGAAAGGTGCCTTCCTAGATGTGTTGCCTGTAAACAGCAAAGGACTCGTGGGCAAAATCGTGACTGGTGGCTGTCTTGGTCACAGTGACCATGAAGTAGTTGAGTTTCAAATCCTTGGCGATAGAAGAACTGCCAGCAAAACTTCGATGCTGGATATGGGGACGTCGGGCTGCTGAAGGAACTACTTAGTAAGGTCCCCTGGGATTCTGCTTTTGAAGGCATTGAGGTCCATGAATGCTGGTCACTTTTTAAGAGCACAGGAGCAAGCAATTCCAAAGTGTCAGAAGTCAAGCAAGTGGGGCAGAAGGCCGGCTTCGCTGAGCAGGGATCTTCTTCTAGAACTTAGGCAGAAAAGGAAAGTGTATGGACATTGGAAGCAAGGACAGGTGACGTGGGAGGACTACAGGGATGCTGTTTGCCACTGTAGGGAGAAAATTCCTGTGGCCAAAGCTTCATTAGAGTTCAAGCTGGCCAGTACTGTGAAGGACAACAAAAAGGGCTTTTTAAAATATATTAACAGCAGAAGGACAATTGGAGATAACATTGGCCTGTTACTTGACGAGATCGGTCGTCTCACAAATAGGGACATAGAAGAAGTGGAGTCTTTAATGCCTTTTTTGCCTCCAACACTGATGGTGGGCTCTGTGACCCCCGGAACCCACTGTTGGAAGACCGTGACTGGGGGAATGGTAAACTCCCAGCTGACTCTGAACTTGTTCGAGACTTGCTGCTTCAGCTGGATGCACATAAATCTATGGGGCCTGATGGGATTCATAGCAAAGTACTGAAAGAGCTGGCCAATGTTATCACAGGAACTCTTTCCGTTATTTTTCAATGGTCTTCAGAGTCTGGAGAGGTCCCAGTTGACTGGAAGCTGGCAAATGTCCTAATTTTCAGGAAGGATAAGAAGGAAGACCCTGGTAATTACAGGCCTGTCATTCTCACTTCAGTGCCTGGTAAAATTATGGAGAAGGTTATTCTGGGAGTTAATGAAAACCACTTGAGAGACAATGCAGTCATTGGTCATAGCCAGCCTCATGAGGGGAAAGTCCTGCTTAACTAACTTAATTTCCTTTTATGACAAGGTCACCCATCTAGTTGACCAAGGGAAGCCAGTAGGTGTGGTTTTTTTTTCATTTTAGCAAAGCTTTTGATGCTGTCTCTCACAGTATCCTTCTGGACAAAATGTCCAGCATACAGCTAGATAAGTCCATAATATGACGGATGAACAATTGGCTGACAGGCTGCGCTCTTAAGAGTTGCAGTAGATGGGGTTACCTCAGGCTGGCAGCCAGTCACCAGTGGGATTCTGCAGGGCTCAATTATAGGGCCAGTGCTTTTTCATGTTTTTATAAATGATCTGGATGCAGGAGTTGAATGTACATTAAGTTGTTTGCTGATGATACTAATCTAGGAGGAGCCGTGGACTCCCTCAAGGGCAGAGAGGCCTTGCAGAGAGATCTGGATAGACTAGAGAGCTGGGCAATCGCCAACCATATGGAATTTAACAAGACCAAGTCCCGGATTCTGTACCTAGGACAGAGTAATCCTGGTTACACATACAAATTGGGGGACGAGAGGCTGGAGATCAGCCCCGCGGAAAGAGATCTGGGGGTCTGGGTTGATGGCAGGTTGAACATGAGTCAACAGTGTGCCCTGGCAGCCCAAAGGGCCAACCGTGTCCTGGGGTGCATCAAGCACAGCATTGCTAGCTGGTCAAGGGAGGTGATTGTCCCACTCTGCACTGCCCTGGTGCAGCCCCACCTCGAGTACTGTGTGCAGTTTTGGGTGCCTCAATGTAAGAAGGAGATCAAACTATCAGAGTGTGTCCAGAGGAGGGCGACAAACATGGTGAAAGGCCTCAAGGGCAAGGCATAAGAGGGGCAGCTGAGGTCACTTGGCTTGTTCAGCTCGGAGAAGAGANCGTCAGTCCCTGGAACAGGCTTCCTAGGTAAGTGGTCATGGCACCAAGCCTGTCAGAGTTCAAGGAATGTCTGGACAATGCTCTTAGTCATATGGTTTAGTTTTAGGTGGTCCTGTGATGAGCAGGGAGTTGGACTCAATGATCCTTATGGGTCCTTTCCAACTTGAGATATTCTCTGATTTGGTGATTCTATGATTCTCTTCCTGATGGTGACCAAGATGGTGAAAGGTCTCGAGAGCCAGACTTGGAGATGCACATTCACATACAGGCAAGATTCAGGGAAAATACAAATGCACTGGTCCCCCTCCAGCAGCTGGAATCCAGGTACATGGGTGCTGTGATCCATGGTCTTATTCCAGCTGCTGGTGCTGAGATTTTCACTTGATTCAGTTGCCCAGGTCACCCAAGTAGTTGCATCTGGGACATGCACAGGTCCTGTGACCTGTGGTGGTCTTGTCCCAGTTGTCTGGCACTGAGACTTCCACACTCATGCCACAGGCCCAGGGGTGCTTACATCCCCAGTCTGACTCCAGTTCGTTGTCCCAGATTCAGTCACACTGGCCTCCCCCAGTAGCTGGCACTCTGGACACAAAGTATTTGAGAGCCGTGAAGGTGCTCCCAAGATCTTTGGCCCCTCCAATTCCTGATGCTGAGACCCCCCACTTGCTCCAGTTCCTGGCCCAAAAGGCCCAGGAATGCTTTCCCCCTGGCTCTGACTCCGTTTGCTGGCTCCATATTCACTAATGCTTGTCTCTGCAGTTGCAGGCGTGTGGTCTTTGAATCGCTCACATGCATGGGGTAGAGAGTGATATTACACAGAGAGAAAGTTCAGAAAGAGTTTAATCAATAAGATAGATTGATCAGGTGCAGAGCTCAGTCAGACATATGTACTGACCAGTGACATGCGACTGACCCCTTTTATACCCTTTTCTGTTCATTCCCCCTCTTTGTTCCCCAACGATCATCCCCTTCTCCTAACTTATTCCTTAATAAGTTTTGTTTAGTCCCACAGGCCCTCCCTTGAGGGCCCTCCGAATCCTCTTGTTCCTCACTTGCCCATTCTTACCAGTTGCAAAGTCCAGGTTGACCCTCTCCAAAGCTATGCTTGGAGTTTCTTAATGGCCCATGGATTAGTGATAGGAGACTCTTGATCTTTGGCATTGTCTCCGTTATCCCTTGTCTATCAGGTTTGTGTCTCTATGTGTTTTTGTTTATCAGTTGCCCCTTTACTTATTATTCCACTTGCATTGAAAGTGACTGTGATTCAGTAAACTTAGTGAAACAGATCCTCTCACCCTCCACATACGCCTTGAACTTCTTTTATGGAAGCTGAATCAACTTTATCTCAGGTCCTCAAAAAAACAGAAACTGATAGTAACAGACTATAAATATCTGGAAGATAATTGGGAGATAAGTGACCACCAATGAGACTTCAAGAAGTAATTTGTTTAACGTTATTTATGTTTCTGTGGCATGGCAGTAGATTTTGTCCTGAAGAAAGGCATGTATCATGACCTTAGTAGGATTTCGACACAACTTGTGTGACACTTTCATAACATACTAAGAAAATATGGTTTAAACATGAGTATTGCAACGTAGTGCAAAATTATTTGGAAATCAGACTTTGAGAATATTTAGAAATCATGCTTTATGGAAGTGGTGGTGTCCCACAGGATCAGGCCTGGGGTCCGAGTATTAATGACAAGAATGATGAAGCAAAGAGTATTTATATTATATAGGCAGTTAACATCAGGCAGAGTAGGCTCAATAGTACATTAGTGGACAAGATGAAAATTCAGAATTACTTGACACGGAAGAAATATGTGTGGAAAAACAAATTGCAGTTTATTAAAGATAGACTTGAGTTTTAAAAATAGTGCATAGCACAATTATAGGGTGAGAGATGCATAATTACAGAAGATCACGAGCTAAACATGAGTAAGCAGTATCATGCTGTTGTGGAAGGCCTAAACTGTGTGTTCAGGTTTATAACCAGGAATGTTTTCTGTAAGACACACGAATTAGTCCTTCTATTCTCTTCAGTGCTCTTAATCTTAGCAGGACCCTTGTAAAATACCCAAAGCTGATTCCCGAGAAAAAGAGGTGGACAAGATGCAATACAGCTCTGTAGAGGTATGCAGTGAGAATGACCAGACCACATACTTTACAGGGGAAGATTTTGAAGGACTTGTAGCTATTGAGTCTGGAGAAGATTCAAGATAGAAATAAATCTTCAAATATGTAAAATACAGCTGCAGAGAGGACAAACAAATTGTTCTCCGTTTTTACTTTGCGTAGTACAAGGAATCTATAGAAAGGGCAACTTCAAGTGGACACTAAGAAAAGCTGTTAATTGTGAAGACAGTAAAGTGCTGCAGTAGACTGCCTAAAGAGGTGAGATATTCTTGTCACTGCAGACTTTCCGAAACTATTAAATAACCATTTCTCCAGATAATAGACGTAGTTGTATTTGCTTTAGGAGAAAGGGATGGACCAGATGGCCTCTGAAATTTTCTCCACAGCTTGTTTGCTATGATATTCCATTAAACCCCTCATGTTACATTTTTTCCTTTAGTGCAAGCACTAAAGGTTTCCTTTCTGCATATTAGTACTGCAGTTCAGCATTTTATCTAGCTCTGTGGTTTGAGCCACTGATCACCTGCTTTACTGGTCACTGCATTAGTCTATGTGTTTGTACACTTGCGGTTCTCAGGCACATTTCTTGAACAGAAAGCAGCATGCAAAAATGCAAATACAGTTGCCTCTAATAAATGTGCAGAAATAAAAACCCTCTGAAGACTGAATAATACTAAATATAATGAGGGCCAGGGAAATATTTGAGATGGTGTAAAAGGAAACACTTCTACTTAGCCATCCCTAGAGGAATGTGTAGGTTGGGTTTTTTTGATTGTTCCCTATCATGTTTACTCTGTTCCTATCCTGTGGCAGGAAAGAATATTACATCCCACAGGACATGCAACAGGAAGAGATCATTTAAGAGCCTGGACATGAAGAGGACACTTAGCTTGGCAAACTTCAGCCTTGGACTTCTGTTTTCCTAGATTCCTGTTGAGGGTCCAGTACCAGAAAGCCGTCACTCTCACAGCGCCTGTAGCTGGAAAGGAGGAGTGCTAATTGCAGGAGGTCTGGGAGCAGCTGAGCAGCCCTTAGGTTCAGTTTTCTTTCTGAGGGAGCTTGAACATGGCTTTCAGTGGCAGACAGTAGAGACTCACCCTCCTCTCATCCCAAGGTAAGTAGAAGGCATTCAGCAGTGAATTTGTGGCCTGTCTACCTACCTCTGTTACTAATGGAGTTCAGTCTCATTTTGAACTCACAGGTATTCACATACTGCACATGTGCATGACGGAAAACTTCTGCTTGTTGGTGGTGTGTGGTTTCACTCATCCTCTGTGCCAGGCATCACTGTCATTGACTTAATGACTGGTCTCTGCTTGGACTATACGATTAATGTGGTAAGTACTGACATTTTTCATTCGGGGTAGACAGTGTTATGTGAAGGAATGTGGTAACTTTAGGGCTATTAACCTGAAATGGAGTAGGGAATGCAAAGTAGGCAAATTTGTAAGTGGAATAAATGTTCCCTTTTTGAGGTAGAATCTAATCTTGAAGTGCTTTTGCCAGCCCAGAGAACATAATACTGTTAAGAGAGGGAGAGTCTGAGTGTGCAGAAGACTGTAGGGCACGGAGCTCCTCTATTCCAGACAGGGGGAGCAGAATTGAGATGGGCACAAGCATAGTAATTTCAGGATGTCTGTGGAAGAAGAGAACGGAACAAACCAGAGCCTCAGTTAGTCTTTATGGAGGTCTGTGGTACAATTTAATTAAAAACTTCATGGTGGAAATTGCTGCGTGTTATAGCTGCTGCATGAAGTATAATAAGAAAACAGCATGGAAATACTGGAAACTCCACTTAAGAGAACTTTTTACTGTAAGGGTGATTGAACACTGAACAGGTTGCTCAGAGCGGCTGTGGTGTCTCCATCATTGGAGATACTCGAAACCTGAGTAGGCAAGGTACTGGAGCAACCTGCTGTAGTTGAGCCTGGTTTGAACAGGGGTGGCTGGACTAGATGATACTTCTCTTCCAACCTCAACTATTCTGTGATTCTGTTCTATGATTCAGTGAAGAACAATCATATGGGTGATGTCACATAGCAGGGCTTTGGCATACTCTGGGCAAAACTTAGTCTAAATCTGTGAGTAGCCCTCATCTGTGATAATACTGCCTGGAGTACAAGAAAGACGTGGACCTGTTGGAGCAGGTCCAGAAGAGGACCGCAAAAATGATCAGAGGCTTGGAACGCCTCTCCTGTGAGGACAGGCTGAGAGAGAGTTGGGGTTGTTCAGCCTGGAGAAGAGAAGGCTCCGGGGAGAACTTATTGCGGCCTTTCAATACTTAAAGGGGGCTTATAAGAAAGATGGGGACAGACATTTTAGTAGGGCCTGTAGTGACAGGGCAAGGGGTAATGGTTTTAAACTAAAGGAGAGTAGATTCAGACTAGATATGAGGAAGAAATTTGTTACACTGAGGGTGGTGAGGCGCTGGCCCAGGTTTCCCCGAGAGGTAGTCGATGCCCCATCCCTGGACACATTCAAGGTCAGGTTGGACGGAGCTCTGAGCAAACTGACGTAGTTGGAGATGTCCCTTCTTATTGCAGGGGGATTGGACTAGATGATCTTTAAAGGTCCCTTCCAACCCAAACCATTCTATGATTCTATGAGAAAGCTTCTGTTGCTTGACAAGTTTTTACTTATCTTTTACGTAAAGAAACAAATTTCTTTAGATATCAGTACATATAGATCCTGTCCTTGGTGAAACTGGAATTTGTGACTGGTCTGTTTTTTATAATAGGCAGCATGTGTGCATCTGGCTGACCTTGCAGGATTTTCCTGAGGGCATAAAGCATGAAGTATGGTTAAGTGTAGTTCAGGTTTTTCTTACTCTCTATAGTAGAAGCTATAAGTGGCCTAGTATCCTTTAGATAAAATAGGCTACTTTTGTTGGACAGCAGTGAGGATGGGTACAGCGATAATAAAGTTGTATCTAAAAGAACAGAACTTTTTTATTCCATTCAGTAAGTGGATGCAGATGGATTGGTAGCTGCCTTTGCTTATGGGCTGTTTGCTTTGACTTAGGCGAAACTCTGTAGGCTCTTGAACCTACCAGTACTATGCTAAAGTATTGATAGTACTGCACTGTTCATGTGGATTGGTCCCAAGTTTTGAAAGACTGGAATTGTTGGTGATTTTCCGTGCATACTGGATACTGTTATTATTACTGCTTTGATACATGCATTAGAAGGTGATAGTACCAAAACCATTGGCTGGCAGCTTTCTCTGTGCTTGAAAAAGCTATTGAACAATTACCATGGGCAGATATATCTCTCTTAATCGCTATCCCTTAACCTTTCTCCAAGAATATAGACGAGAGTACCCTCATAAAAGTTGCCTTCTGTCTTGAGCATTTTACAAGGGAAGCATCTATAACCTGTCCTCTTCAGATTCCAGCGGCCCCAACAGTAAATGAATTGCCAACACGGCAGTTTTGTTACTGCTACTGTCTGTTACCTGCAACAAGTGTGTCTCCAGGGTTCACTTTCCTGAGCTTTTGAATATTGGAGGTCATCATGAAAGAGCTTCTCTTCAGATTGTCAGATACACAGGTTATAAATCAGATGTTTCTTGGACCTCAGATGTGTAACTATATACTTTAGGCTGTCTCCTTTGTGGTGAAGAGGGCATGACTGTTCATTGCTGCTTTTGATATAAGAACTAGGAGACATCAAAAGAAGCTAGCAGGCAATATGCTTCAAAAGAGTGCTTCATATGAAACATAGGTAAGCTCTGGAACTCCCTACCACAGGAGATGAATGCCAAAGGTTACACAGATTTGAAAAGTGACTGGCTATGTTCTTGGAAGGAAAAACATTAAGGTTCAGGGAGTACAAAGACATTCTCTCTCATTAAAAATCACTGAACTGCAAGTTGTTGGTTGGGTGGAGTACACCAGAGGAGTATATCATGGTTTCCTTGTTCCTGCGTTCTCTAGCTATTTTGGCCCACATTTAAGAGTGGTATAGTGGACTAAATAGTACTAGATGGGACCTAATGTGGCTGTTCTTAACTTTCTAATGAAAGTACCATCTGAAATATCTCTACAGCATTGTATGAGGTACACGTTTTGAAGTCCTGTATGTTCAAAATCTCCTTTCCTTTTTTAGGAGCATCTGGAGTGGCCGTTAATGCTACATAATCATAGTAGTGTCTTTCTGCCAAATGAGAAGGAGTTGTTGCTTATTGGCGGTGGTGGGAACTGCTTCTCCTTTGGGACACACCTGAACCCAGAGCCTGTCTCACTGAGCCTCAGCAACATCCTGACCAGCCACTGACTAGGACCAAACAGGACTGAACCATGCTGCTGCACTGTGGTGAGACATCTGTTCACTTGTAGGTCCAAGAGCAGGAAAAAGTTTCCACAAAAGTTTTTGTATCCAGAATGCATTTGTAAAGGTGGGATTAGGAGGGACAGTTATGACACGGGGTTGCATATCTCATCTGTCTTTTTTTGTACTACTCTCTGTGTTGCTGTAAGTAAAGTATCTCAAAAGTAGCTCTGTGGTGATAGCAGTAGTCCTTAGAGGTGAAACGAAGAACAGTGCTGTGTTCAAAAGGGACATGACTTTGCACCGTGCTGACTTGGAGGTACAGTGAAATCACAGAGTCAAAAAGCCCTAGGAAATGTTCGGTCACACATAATTAAATAAGTGAAAGGAAGTGTATCTTAGATCATACTTTAATGTTTCAAAAGGTCACGTCTAGTCTAGATATGACAAACTCACGCTCCTCTGATTCTTGTTGCCAGCAGCTCAGACCCTGCTAGCTGTAGCCCTTGCTTGTTTCCTGGGAGGGTAATGGCATACCAATAAGAGAGGCGTGGGGGAATGCTACGTGAAATCACGACTCAGCCTCATGGCTAACATATGAACTCTTCTTCTATGCCTGGGAAGGTGCTATGATGAGGAGACTGTGCTTGGAACACAGTGTTTGAGCACAATGTTCAAACTAGGATGATGTTCTTGAGAAGAGACGTACACTTCTATCTATATGTATTTTACACAGGATGACCAAATTAGTTCAGGGAGGCTTTTGTTTTGGGGAAAGCCCCATGGAAAACTGCTAGAGACTCCTTGGAGTGTAAACTAGAAAATGAGAAAGGGAGATCTCTAAAGCACAGAGGCTTTAGAGACTTTTTTTGGTTGAGGCTGCTGATTGGGATCATGTCTGTCAGCATCCAAAAATCAGGTTGCCTTCTGAATTGTTCAATGAGAAGAGGTGTCTCTAAACCTGTGAAATTAAGGAGAAGGTGGAATAACCTCAGTGGCTTTTCATGGTTTCTACTGGCTGTGATAAGGAAAGGGGTACACAAAGCAGAGAGCCTTTGAGAGTACCTGCTGGGCCTGGAGTGTATCCAAGGAGCTGGCAGACACTGGAGCAGCAGCAGGCCCTGCAGTCACTTGGCCCCGTTTCCCATCAGGCTCCCTCCTCCTGCAGTTGTGAATGGCCAGTGTCCAGGATCTGGAGGAGAGTGGGGAGGTCCTGTGACTCGGCAGGGCGTTAGGTAAATAAAAAAGATGAGAAGCGCAATTCACTGAGGTGTTCAGGAGGAGCCAGAGGAGGAATTGCAACGTGATGCACTTGAACAGGGTCTTACCGCTGCAGAAGGCACATGAATCGGGTGATGCTAGGAACTCCGTTATGAATCCATGAAGGATTTCCTGGTTTACATCCCCAGCAGGCTATGGAATTAACTCAGGTTATAAACTGGATCACCTATATTCCTTCTTGCCCTTATGCTAGAGGTCCTGCTGCTTTGGGTCAGGACAGGATGCAAAGGTAAGAAAATAAAAGATGCAGAATAGGTGCACAGAAGTAGTGCACGGGCGCTAGTTTTCTTTGTGATCTCAGTAAGAAAAGCACTCAGACTATATAAGGTATTGATTAAAATGCCATTTATTGAAGCTAAGATCAGAAGGAAAAAAAGGATAATATAGGTAATCTTATGTCCCTTCAGATGCTGGGAACACGGAGTTCTGCCGAGTTAGAGGGACCTCCAATCGGGGCACAGCATGCAGTGGAGATCCTGCTTATGGAGAGGTTCCACCGACAACTTGGTCTCTCGAGCTCTTATTTTCTTAGAACAAAATAATACCATTCATCATTTCTACTGCCAAACAAAAGGATGTTCACTTGAGAACCTGCTGCTTTACTTTACGATAATGAGAAGGACATGCAGGTGATGTAATTGCCAGTGCCAAGTGGGAGCTGTCTGCAGGTTCCTTTGTTACCATTATTAGGTGGCTAACATTATCCTGTGAGCAAGGGATATGTGCAGCACAACACAGGCTTGAAGGCCAAGCTTTATTTACTGCATATCACAGCACCAGGCCTGTGTCTTCTCAGGTTAACTGTTAAATGGGTCACTAACTCTTGTACAATATTCTGCTGGTTGGGATCATTACCGTAACCTCCCCCTTTGACAGCCAGCATTTGATGGTGTGTTCAGATCTTAGGTCTAGCTTCAACAGAGTGCTGGCATGACCCATTCAGTCACACTGCTGAGGTGGTGAATGACCAGAGAGAGAGGTGAAATTTTCTTGCAGAGCTCTAGTCTTAGGGGTAGGGGAGAGATGCAGACAGGTGAGAGCAGGATTTGCCTCTCAAACATAACATCTGAATCCTGTCCCCAAAGGGAAAAGTGTTTGGGGGCTACGGGGGGGGCGGTGGGTGGCTGACAGCTGCTCTGACCTGCTACACCACAGGCAGCAGCAGGAGTTGGCCCTTCCTCACCAGACGCGAGTGCTGGTCCATTAATGACTCTTAGGGTGTTGGAAGAGAAGGGGCTGTGTGTGGGGGACGGCGAGTATGTGAAACCATGGGACAGAAGAAGATCCTTAAACTGAATGTTCTGCTGTAAAGTGCATGAAGAGCGCCTAATGTTTATACTGTAGAGCTTGGGAATGCAGGTGTTGAGATAGAAAGGTTGAGGAGGAACTGACCAAGGACACAAGCACTGGCCAAGTAATCCACGCGACTGAAAGGAAAACTATGTCTGAGCTATCTGGTCAAAGATAAAAAATACGCTTTGGAATCTAATTCCTTTTTTTAACAATTACCGCTTAGATCATGGGAAATGTGGTAGCATGTCTATATAAGTTGTTGTAATTGGGGGATTAAACGATTTCGCTTATCCAGACTGCGGAGTCCGTGACTTAATTCCCACAGCTGTGTATTAGCACTGAGCCCCCTGGCAGACTTACTGCCAGATGTTGTTTATGTGCATTAATAAACAATTTCTTCATTCTTTGTACTCTTGTCTGTGGTTTCTGTGGTCCCTTTAATCTTGATAGAAAGTGCCAGAACACAGTGGCCGGGAGAAGGAGGGTTATCCATTGGGTCTGAAGGGGTGGAGGCTGGTCCCAAGGTCTCTTGGACCCTTTTGGGGTCTCTGGGGATTCCTGAAGAACCCCCATTCTGTTCATGTGGTTGTCGGGGATTTCCTTTGTGTTGCCATGATCACTCGGGGCTGCTGATGGCATTTCCCATCACCCTCCAGAGCTGTGTGAGGTCCCCAGGCTGCTCCTCAGTTTGCCCGCAGCAAACTGAGATGTCCCCAGTGTGTCTGAGGCCAATGTGGGCCGTCTGGAAGACGGGATTTCAACAGGAACAGGGAGTGCCTGCAGGCAACTTCCATCAGCCACACTGATCTCCACAGAATGCATTATGGCCCTTTTGGTATGCACCAAGACCCTTCATTTGTATTTTGTAGTGCCCCAGAGCCCTCCGTTTGCCCTCTGAACCCCTCAATTCACATTTTTGGGTTGTGCTGAGGCCTCCGTGTGCCTTTCTGCATACCCCTGGGCCATGTGTTTGTACTGCAGCATGCCACAGTTTTCCTGTTTAACTTTCTCCCCGTCCCAAGATTTTTCATGTGCTTTTTTGTGTGCTCCAGGGTCATTGTTTTCCTTTCGGTGTGCTCCAGACGCCCCTGCACTTAACCCTTCTGTGCCCCCAGAGTCCTCCATCCCTGTCATCCCCTGGTGGTTTTCTTTGCTTTTCTTTTGTTGCACAGCAGTGCTCTGCATTTATGCTCTTGTCACCTTTAATACTTTTTTCCTCTTTGTGCATCCTGGAGCTCTCTGTTTAACTTTCAGCAAACTGCTCTCAAGAGCTGGGCCACACCTCTGCTACCCAGCTCTTGATTAGCCCCAGCTTGGGGCTAATGGTGATGGCCCCTGTTCCCAAGGGGCTACAGCTGCAGGCCACGGGGGCTGGTTGTGCCAGCTGCATCTGAGGGTGGGTGTGAGGCACTGTGCTGTTCACAGAGGCCATGTGCTAGATGGGGCTGTGCTGCTCGGAGTCGTCATGTTGGGGTCAGTCTGGGACAAGAATTGCTGGCAGGGGTCAAGACTGTGGCTGAAGCCACAGAGAAGGTGAACAGGGGTCTGACTTTGGGGCTGCACGTCCTGCACATGTGGGGCATCCCTGCAACCAGGACTGTCCCAGGCAACATGACACGTGGTGGCGGAGCCCAGGCATGCACCAGGACAGGGCCTAGGGAGAAGTGCACTGGGGCTGGAGGAGGACGCAGCACTGGGGTGGTGGGCAGCTAGGGGCCGTGGTGGGGGAAGGTGGTGCACCGGGGCAGTGCAAGGGCCACACCCAGGTGTGCAGGGATGACTGGGCACTGGGACCAGCCTGGAGGGAGTCCAGGTCGGGGCGGGGGAGGCTAATGGGCCGTAGGAGTGCTGCAGGGAAGCCTGGCCGTGTTGAAGTGGAGGGGGATCGCTAGGAAAAGGAAGCCCTGGGAAATGTCGCGAAGCATGTGCAGGGGGCCTGAGGAGAGTCGGGACTGTGCCAGAGGGGTGGGGTGGTGGTTGTGCGTGTGGGCTATGGCAGTATCGGAGACTAACTGGGGCCAGTGATGGGCAAGCCCCTGGCTGGTGTTGGGGTTCCCGAGGCTGGGCTCAGGCCTCTGTGGCACCTGCTGGGTCCCAGACAGGGGTGGGATGAGGGCAGGGGGTCCCCACAGGGCATACTGGGGGTCTTTGAGCACTGGGCTTCCTGGTGGCCATGTTGAGCCATGCAATATGCCATGAGGTGTATTTATTTTATACTAATGAGGTTCAGGTCAAAGATGTATGACCAGAACAGCCTAGAATGCCATGAAGTCCTCCCTAAAATGCGGAAGTACCCGTTAGTCCTCTGAAAGTGTACCTCTGTGGAGCACAGGTCCTCGCCAAACACCAGAAGTGCATGTTAGTTCAACAGAAGTTGTTCTCTAGGGGGTAGAAGTCTTCCCAATAACCCAGAAGTGCCCGTTAGTCCTACAGAAGTTGGTCCTATCTGCCAGAAGTCCTGCAAAACTGCCAGAAGTGGTCCAATCTAAACTGCAAGTTGTGCTAATAACCTGAGAAACTATGTAATGACACTGGAACCGAGTTCTGTAGGAATGGACATTGTCCATAATGGCCACTAAGTGGTCTGAAACCTGCTGGAATGGAGTTGGAGAAAAACGCAAATGAAACTTGATGACCGGAAGCCAGCCATGTTTAACTGGAAATGATGCTTAAAGGACTGCAAACACAACCTGAAGCACCACAACAGCCAGAAGACCACCCAGAAAACATCTTATGCAAACCCAAACCCACCATCCTAGTCCTAAAATAGACAGCAAGCTAAAATTAGACCCCTTGAAAAAGAAACTAAAAAAATGCAAGATAAATAAAAATACCCCCAAAACCCCAGGACCTTAGAACCCTAAGTCACTCTGTAACACTATCACTCTTCAGCCAATCCTGCCTTAACCTCAGCACCTCAAAAACCTGGCACAATGTAATAGTAGCACATTATAACCCTTGCTTATTGTAACCATAGTCTTTTAAGAAATTAGGGTTAGTGGGATAAAGAGGCCAGGGCTTGGCTTTAAGGTCAGTGGTAGGGGTTAGGAATTAAAGAAAAGAGTGAAGTTTAGGTTTATTGGGTTAGGGTTAGACTTAGGATTATGCTTAGGGTTTGGGTCATTAGGGTTACGGGTTGGGTAACCCTAGATTCATTAGGTTTAGGGTAACAGGGGTTAGGGTTAAATTTAGGCTTAATATTAAGGTCATAATGGTTAGGGGCCCTGCTTCTCTCCAGCGTATTCCAGGGCTTTTGCTGGGCTTTGCCTAGGCTTGCAAGGTGCCCTGCTGCCTTCCACAGTATCTGACAGGTTTTGCCGGGCTTTGCCAAGGCCTGTATGGGGCTCTGCTTCATTCCAGTGTCTGCCTGCTTTTGCTGGGCTTTAATTCGCTTTTGAGTTCCTCATTGTGTCCCCAAGGCTTCTTTGGTCTCTCTGGCCCCTTCAGGACCTCTCTAATCCCTGTGACAGTGCCTCTTGCTCTGTCAGAACCTTTTCTGAAGCCATTATTTGTGTTCCAGAGCAGTCTTTTCGTTTTCTGTCTTACCGAATATGTTTCTATTCGGTACCTGGTACCCCAAAGAAGTCTGTTGTCAGCTCAGACCTCCTCTTGAGTATTTCGGAGGAGGCGATAGCCTTCATCTGTTTTTATCAACACATCTCCTGTGATTTTTTTTTTTTTTTGTTGTGTTTTGCAATTTATTTTTGTTCTAGCTACGTAGGTGTTAATTAGGCAGCTTCATACAGTTTCTGATGCATTTCTTGTATTGCCATTCTTTTTTGGTGTCTTCTATCCTTTGGGATATCTATCCTTCTCTCCTTCTGTTAAGGAAGTCAGTCAGAGATCACTGAGGAATCTTGGTGACTTGGAATTGTTGTTGATTTATCATGAATAATTCACTTTGCAACCTGAGATATTTTTGATATTTACATTATGGGTTTGTGTGGCGTGGTTTTCTTT
>VYZV01034310.1:0-20077 GCA_013401275.1 Pandion haliaetus
TCTTCCTTATGTTATAATTATTAGAACAGGAATTCACAGTCAGGTCAATCACATGGTGTTTCTAGTTTCCTTTTTGCCCATACCTTAGCAAAGAGAATCCTACATGTTTGCAAAACCAGGTGAACACTGAGGTGTGAAGCCTGGGTCCTCAGAAGCAGTTACTGTAATTGTCTCAGACACATTGTAAAACTGCAAATAAAAGAACAAGCAAATTGCCCAGCTGAAGAATGTCACCCATTTCTATAGATTTTGTCATTCTTCAGCTCCTCAACTGAGCTTTGGGCAGAAGATGTAGTTAATCAAGTTTCTCTGCAGCATATCTCTGATCCAAAGGAGTGTGTTTGGCATTTTTTTTCAACTTGCTCCTTGTTTTAAACCCACTGAAGAAAAAGCCAGCAGCAGGCAACAGTGGTGGTAGCAGTTCTTTGACTGCCTGGTCACAGGAGTTAAAAAAATGAAGGATTTCAATGTTGACACCAAGACTCTGAAAAACTGTCTTCCAAAATCAATGCTCAAGATGCACAGCCTAAGCCTTTGTTATATTATCAGATAATGTGCATTCAACTGCTTTCCCATATTTTTTCCTGAGTGAGTAGGGTCTGTCTGGTGGGAAGAAGGACAAGTTTACTATACTTGAAATAAAATTAATTAGTTCATCTATATCTTATAAAGTGTCACATATGGTTACTTACACTAGTTATGCACAAGACTGATTCTGCAGCTGTATCAGGACTTATTTCCTATACTTGTCCATCAGCAAGATTATATATACTGGATCAGACCTAAGCTTCATAGCTTGGGGTCTTGTTTCCAACATTGGCTATAAGGAAATTTCTAGATAAAAGCAAAAACAAGTCAAGTGTATTGACATTTCACCTTAGCACAGATACCTTCAGCTCAGAAACTTGTAATAGGATGGTATAACTCATGATGTGATTGCTTTTATTGCTTTGCAGCCCACACTATGAAAAGTTTGAGAATTCCCTGGATTAAGATTATAGTGGCAGTTCATGAAAAATACATACTGGTAACGCTGAGAAATCATTTGGCTCTATCTCTTGCTAAGGTTGGACAGATTATGAAAGCATGGAGAAAAGGTCAGGCAAAATATGGTTTTACCTACATACATCCTATTCTGATCATTTCCTAATGAGTGCCATTAATGTGTGGCTTTGTGGGATTTATTGTAGTGGAAGAGAAAGTTCACAAGGTTCAGTATCATAAACTTACATCATTTCATGTAATGGGTCTTCCTCCTCAAACTGTCACGTTGCATCTTACAAGTCCTACATACAGACCATAGTTTTAAGAAAATAAACAAGGGTATAATTTAGAGTACAAACAAATAAACTCAGTAAATCTTCCAAAGCCATGAAAGATTCTCTTTTGAACATGTAAAAATGATGGGGACAATTGACTAGCTACAGTTTCAGTCACCTAATGTCCTCAAGACCCACATTAACATGCTGAGTGTTATTAAGACAGATGTCTGTAGCTGTGTAAATTCTCTGTGATGAAAAACTATCTGAATAAGCAGGAAATTAGTCCTGAAATGTTGTAAAATCCTGCACTGTTAATATACCCTGAGGAGGATGTTACAGCTGAGGTTTAGATGTACTTATATAAAGCTCCCTATCTTGGAGCTAATGAAGAGATACTGACAGTTTTGCTGCAGTGTCTGTGAAGTGTTTTAATGACTACAGATTAATCAGTTTCTAAAGCAGCATCCCCTAGTGGTTCCCCACCCTAAAAATCATAATCCAAAACAAGCAACTGAATGTCATTAATAATTAAAAAATAAAGAAATAAAACAAGGGAAAACCAAAACAACCCCCCCAGCCCCTCACCTTTTCATGTCATGAAAGCTGGAAGCATTTATAGTCACATTCTCCACAAGAAAAAAAGCCAGAGATGACACAGAATTTAGTGGAGCAGTCAGTTAATTGTTACGGTGAGGGTTTTAATTTTCTTCTCAATGTAAATCACAATTGAGGAAAGCATCTGCCACCTCCAATATTTCCTGTACAGTGAATTTAAATGGATTAATCACCCTGCTTGTTCTGAAATTCTGAAGAATGATGGGCACTTGCCAATGGGCTGTAGAGACCCTGGCTCATTGATTTTTAGCTGTTGGGGGGGAATTGGTGGGGCTATGGAATGATTTAAATATAAATTAAAAAATAAATCATGCTCAAACATTTTTTGCCCACCCGTTTCTACGCCCTATCATCAGAAACTCGTTAAAATATTTTCCTGGAGACTGAGTGGGTTTGCTAGCAGCCTATCAGGATAGGATTGTATTTGATCGCAGTCAAATGAGGATTGTAATGTTGACTTTGCACAGGAATATTTTTACTGGTCCAACAAAATTCCTTAATGTAGTAGTTGGTACAAAATGTCTCAGTCAATGTCCATTTTTCCAAATAACTTCAGTGAGTCTTGTGTTCTACCCGAAATGCGCAACCTCCCACTCTAGAGCTCCTGGAAATTTGGCAAGTTGCAGAGCCTATGTGAACCCTTCATGGATAACTGTCTTGTTACATGGTGCCTTTCCTTTTCTTTACAATTGCTAAATCCCATTAAAAAAGAGAGACTTGGGGGGGGGGTGGTGTGGAGGGGGCAGGGAAGCCAGCTTTCAGAGTCTGCCCAGTGCTCATCTTACAGGTAAACAATGCCTGTAGCTGCAATGGGGTCTTGCACAGTTCTAAATGTGAGAGAAGATGGTATAAGAAACAATCTCTCGTTTAAGAAACATGCTGCACCGCTTAAGAGAAACTCCTGATCCACAGAAAGACAGAAAATAAGAAGCTGGGAACTAGAAAACATGTTACAATTCACTTGTAAGAAACCCTTTGCTTTTCTAAAGAGGTTACATCATGCTTTTATGCTTCTGGTCTTTCTTCATCATTTTTAGAATATGTCTTGTCTTCGTATTCCTCATATTCCTACTTTTAATTTATTTTCTTTTTATTCATTTATTTATTTTTGCTTTTCCCTGCCTTACAGTGCATTTCAGAAAGATAATATATATTTGTCCATTCATTGCTTTATCAAAAAATAACTGTTCTATCAAGAGACATTTTCTAGTATTTCTATGTGGTTATTAAAGTGAAGAGATTTTTTTCCCCTGTTTTTTCTGTGTCTGAGCTAAAATTAATCATAATGAAGGGCTATAAAACATTCAAAACCAAATGCTGCCAAAACTCCTCAGCCTTGCAGAACTGAAATGATGGAAGGATAAATAGTTGCTTTGGTGAGATTAGTTGTGTACTTGTATGAAAGAGAAGAAAAATCATGTAAGGTTAGGTTGTGAATGTATGGCTGAAATCTCTTCTGCTTTCATTTTCTAACTAAATGATTGATTTCAGCAGCCTGTGAAATAGCATGAAGTAAATAACTGCTTTGGCTGTCCAAATTAGCTGCTTTTAAAGGTATTAATGTCTACGTAGGTGTGATAGAGAACATCTTTTGCCTAAGGATCTCAGCGTGCCTCACTAATTAAGCTTCACAATAAGCTTGCAAGTTAAATAAAGAGTATGAAGTGATTTTTCCATGCACAAAGCCATACCAGATTGGAAGACACTAGTTATTTCTGAATGTAAACCAAAATTTTTCAAAAATGCAAAGACATTTCATCTTTTTAATGAATTTAAAATGGACATGAGTACCTTCATGAAGTCTTAGAAAAGTTGCCATGAAGAGTGTAATGACCACAGGATTCAGATTCTTATCAACGTCCCAAGCAAAAAAAACCCTCCTTTGCAGGGACATCATTTCATCAACATCATGCTCTCTCAGCCATGCTCAGATGAAACAGGGGTGATTTACAGGAAGGACGGTCAACTGCTGCATTTTCCTATCCCAGTGCCAACATAGGCATGCAGCTTCTTATTCAGGTTGGAAGTACAGCTAAAAAAATAGATGGAATACAGCATTTATAATTTACAATGGGGACTGAAGGGTATAAACTACTTTTATTTTTCTACTGTGTTTGTCAATACATGGAATAAAGCAAAGAGCAACAGCCTCCATGCCAGTAGTGTATTACTTTATCCAGACAACATAAAGACTGGATGATCAGACTATGATGATGTTTCTAAGTAATAACAAAAACTTCTTTTTTTTTTTTTCCCTCAGAAATCCTTTTCTAAAAAAAGTTGGGAAAATAACATCTTTTCTCTCAGTGATACATTTGATCCTGACCAACTCTCTCCTTCCAGTAGTGGACAAACAATGACATTTTCTTCTCAGAAGGTGTTTTGAAGTGGGATTTAAATGAGAAGAGATACAGGATTTGTCAGATAAAGGAATTGTGGGAGACTGAATGGCAAAGAAATGATTAGAGAACACACAGAAAGGGGAATGTGATTTGTCTGTCTACAAAGGTGATGTACAAAATATCCACATGTGCTTCCCTATGGAAAGCATGGGTTTATTGAAACAGGTAAAAATAGTCTTGCCAAAAAAAAAAAAAAAAGAAATCACAGCAATAACAAAACAAACAAACAAAACAACCAAGCACCACTTGCTGGGAAATTATCCAGAGTTAAATTTCATATGTAATCAATGTATTGAGAATCTGTTTATTCTGTAGAGTTGGTTTTGAATATGATTGCTTGCTTGTCTTCCTGCTCAAGTGTCTGGATAGGTGTATGACACACATCTACATGAATCATTGATAAGGTATAAAATATATTCTAGTAATATGAGTCTGAATTATCTGGATTCAGGTAGCCACAGAATTTTATCCTGGTTTTGTCAGCCAGGCCCCAGTAGCTCTAGACTGCTGTGCCACATACAGCTGAACCTGCCATGCGAGTAGGGATAGGTCTGAGCTCCAGGCAGCCCATTTTACCTCCTTTCCCTCCAGGTCTGCAGAGGAAGATGGATTCTTCCAGACCTTAGGCAGAGAGAGCATCAACATACAGGCAACAGCTAATTGTTCAAGGGAAAGGCAGGTTGTGCTAAAAGGAGAGCTCAAGCTAGGTGTACTCTCTAATATGTGTAATATAAATATATTTATACTACTGAGTATATATACCTGTGGTAATTCTAGGTGGGCAATAGCTAAGTATATGGTACTTATCTGTGAATTTATCACCAAGAAAGCTGGAGAGAGAAGCTGGGAGTATATAGCTATATAGCTCAGTCAGATTTTATTTAGACAAAGAGAGCAATGGGGAACAATATAAAAATCTACTGGCGGAGGGCAAGGATCTGGGAATGCTACAGGCAACGTTATTAAGACAATATAACCTAAATTTTCTCTTGTTAAGTGGATTACAAAAGGATAAAAGACAGCTACAGTGGTTTTGTGAGGAAAAGATCAAAGATGTAAGGACGAAAACTAAAGGAAATGCAAAGAGGGGAAAACAAGGCTAAGGAATCTGTGCCTGGTCTCCTGATTTGTGTATTTCCTTTCACAGCACAGCTGTAGAAACTTCAAAAGCTTTGAGACCTCAGTACCATGCCAGGTTTCATTTTGCTCCTGGTTTTTCAGGCTGTGAGAAGAGGCTGCTGTCCAGACTCTGCTGAAACCCTCAGCAAGGTCTGGCCTACGGAGTAATAGGATCTGCGGGGTAATAGGACACACCACAGCTCCTACTCACCCACTTTCCTAAAGGACTGACACCAGATGGTGCTAACCATTTCTACCCATGTGTGGCGGTCACCAGCTGAGGCATCCAGCATCTCTGACACCTCTTTCTGTTTCTTCTGCTTGCATCAGGAAGAAGCAGCCAGGAAGGGGAGTTCCTAAGCAGGAGGTATGCATTGCTCTTGCAAAGCTATGCTGGTGTGCATGGCACTTCTGCTTGCTTGCTTTCTAAGTTCCTCACATGACTAATATGCGTAGGAACCACCTAACCTTTACTCTGTAGGCTCTTTGGTGCTTTGAGTGTCTTTTATTCTCTTGTTCTGCGCCTAACACTATGTATCTCTGATTTTGATGCTTCCAATGCTTCTGTTGTAGAAATAAATAATAATAATTACAGCAATTTGTCTCCAAGAAATTACTCTTTTAAAAGTAAAATATGTGTTCGTTTCAAAGAGTTCCTTATTATACAAACATGGCACCTGTTTTCAGTTGAGAGCAGGATCACAAATGCTATGATTCAGGGAGCAGAGCAGAGACTCAGGAAGTTAATAAAATGTGTTGATTGCTTTATGAAGAAGTAGCAAGCTTATGAATCCTTAACACTGTGCAATTAGTGACTACCAGTGAAAACACACCCTCCTCGGGACATCAGCAAATCCATGAATTTCAATAAAGTAACAACTAAACCAATTAACAAGTGAACACAAAATCAATTACTGTGAAACAGGCTAGAACAAAACAATGACAAATGCTAGTTTTAAAACAGGAACAGAAAAAACAAATTAGCATTTCAAATGTAAGTAGTAACAGTCTACACGTATTAATACATATAAGAATGATATATCTCATACAAAGATTTGTGTGTGCACACAAAATACATCTAAAAATACAGCATTTAAAGCAAAACCCACAACCAATCCTACCTAAATACATTGGAAGATGATTGGTCTTTGATCTTCTTAGGTAGTACAAAAGATCTCAAATTGTTTCATAAACCAAAGAAATACTAATGAGAGGAATATAATTAGACAATGAAAAAATATTTTCTTTACCTTGTAAGTCTTTCAATTTTAGCTTTTCATAACAGCAGCCCAACTTACAAACAGAGGAAGCCAGCCGTGAAAGTATATGATGTACTGCAGAGATCGTAATCCTTCCTTAAAGGTTACCACACAGAAGCTTGCTGGCTTTTTAATTTTTATAATGAGGGGTTTCACAGCAATGTCCCATGTATGCAGTGTTTGAACATCGGAGTATATGATGTCACTACCTCAACATATATACAGTCCTACTCTTGAGAATGATGTCAGAGGACTCATTGCCCATGGTCAAGCTGCCGTGACATCACAGAAAGGAGTCCTCTTATTAGATGCCTGTTAATTAGGGAGGTAATGTAAACATTCAGAGACTCACTGCTTTGTATCAGATCCCTCCTGTTGATTACGTTTCAAAGGCTAGATGGCAGCATTGTCAACTCTCATGATTTTTATCGCAAGTTTCCTGATATTTGGTATTTTCCTTAAAATGCCAGCTGTCAGAATACCAAGCTTCCCTGAAAAACTCAGTGTTTCTTTAAAGCTATGTTTTTTAGTTGCCTGATGGTCAGAAATATGGCTGGAGCTCAAAAAAGAGGGATGATAAAACTGGGGGGGGTCGGAGTCTAAGGACAATTTTATGCAGCCAACAGCTAATAGCATCATTTGAATCACTAAATAAATCACTTAAAACACTGAATGAAATTATAATGAGAACAAAAACATCCTCCAGTTCCCCTTTCAGATATAAGAGGTAAAGCCCAGTGCAGGTGGAGAAAAGCATTTCCCTTTTATTCTCAGGATTAATGGTTATTTTTCAGATATCAACTAGACACAGTCATCTTAGCCTTCCAAAGAGCTTTATCAACTTATCTGTTCTTATCCTTTCTCCACTTTGCCCTATTGTCGTTTTATATAAGATCCTCAAGTCAGAGGTCATTTATTTTTATATTGCTGCCAAATGCCAGATATAACTCCAGTGTGAAATAAAGAAATAATTACAGTTTTAATAATGTCAAGTATTCATTAAAAGCACTATCACAACAACCTTCCAGGAGTAAATTCTTTTTATACTTGTAATCAGTTATGAAATATTCATTTGTTGTCGATCCTGTATACTGCAGTTAATTTGTCAGTAATTATATGAAGAAAGTTACTAAAATTACACAGTGCTTGAATACTTATGCTGCTACAAAACCCATACTTGGATTATGAGATATCCACTACTTAATATATTTTAGCTTTTAGTTGAATATCTCATTTAGATCACATTACCTGTATATTTCAATTTCTTTAAATGGCATTAACCTTTCTTATACCCACATTAAATTTCTTCACTTATTTCAAATACATGAAACTCATTACATGGTAAAATAATTCATGGTATAATTTATTGATATAAACTCTAAGCAGGACTGTTCAGCCTTGCTTAAATTTACTGTAGAACAATAATTCCACCCAATCTTACAGTGGAATTCTAACTAGTCTGTATTCTTTTTGGATGTGCTTTGGAATATTTTCAAACATAGTGGATTTTTGCCCCTTTGCATATTCAACTTTCAACTGCAGATTGTGTATTTCATCCTTTGCACAATGACTCTAGGATTTTGTTTTTCAGTCTGTAGACACCTAAAAACACTTGCAAGCAAGATGTGGTTCCTATTATAATTTAAACCCATTGTGTATTCATTTCTCTAAATTCCTTTCGCAGTGGTCCATGGGCTAAGCATGTACAGGTACTGAGTTTTAGAAACACTGATGTCAGTGACCTCTCTTTGTGAAGAAATTAAATTGAGTGAACCTTTAGTTCTGGCCACATTTTATGTAATTTAGAGCAAACACATGTTGTAACTGCTATTCTTTAAAAATATACTGTCTATGTTTTCTATATTAATTATGGAAAGACAAGGGATTTGACAGTTTGCAAGGAAGTTATGCTCAGAAAAAAATTTTCTTCAGAAAATGTAGTTTCCATTTTATATAAGTAAATACATAAACCCATATAATATGTATATGTAGGTATATACAATGTTTTTAATCTCATAGAATTTTGCCCACAGATTTAGATTTTATTTCAGGCAAATTTAAATGGCAGATTTAATTTCAAGATGTTCTGAGGAAAAGAAAATGGTTCAGTTTTTAATTGTTTACCATGTTGTTTCAAATCATCTGACAAACCAGCAAGCTGTATCACCATATCAATACATCACATTATGGATGCTTTTCTTATAGACCAAAGTCTAACACAGTTAATACATTCCTGTAGTGAAGTTTGAATTTTCCATGGATTTTTTTTGGCACATTGTGAAAGACACAGTATTTTGAATGAATGCTGTGAATTCCGGAAAATGTTAGAACAATATATAGATTTTAGGTGTAGATTTTCATAAGAAAGTAACATTTTTCTTAATGCAGCTGAGATAAGGGGCAATAAAAATATTATAACAAGAGTCAGATTGACCAACTTGTTCAGAAACTCTCTTTATAAATAAAGATAGGTGTAAACTACAAATTGTGTTCAATTACCTGGTTTAATGTAACAGTAAACGAAGAATTGTCTGGTTTGATTTTAACCTGCATAAAAGCACATATGCAAGGTATTAGATTTTTTTCCCCAACATGTAATTAACTTTAGCTAGTTTAAAATATAAATACAGGTTATTAAAAAAAAAAAGAAGTAGAAAAAGAGAAATGTGAAAATCTACAAACATCTTTCAAGTAAACTTAGCATCCTCTGTGCCTAATGGATTATTGGAAATGACACTTGAGCTTGTTTGTTCAACCTGTATATGTAATTGTTCTTTAAAAGGGAAAAAAAAGTGTGGCTTAGTGAAATAAAAGTGTCCTGAGCCAGATTCCTCTCCATCCTCAGATAACACCCTAGAAATCTTCCTAGAAATGTCACACTCTTTTAATATCCCACCTAATGATTTCCAGCTATTGCATGCTAACTCAATGTTGAGGTTACTCTGGAGTCAACTTCTGGAAGACACCCAGCCTAGAGAAGGCAAACATCTCCCTTACTGCAGTCTTTTCTTTTTTCCCTTCAGTGTAACAAGCATTGACCATGTGCATGTTACAGCTGAAGATACATACTACACTTAAATTGAGATGGATTTTAGAAATTTTCATCTGCTACCTCAAATACCTCTCTGCTGAGCCAGCCAGTAAATATCAGCCACCCAAACCCAAGTATGCACCAGGGAGGTGCGGGGCCAGCTGCACTGCTGGGTTCAGGGAGCTGGGAACGGGGAGCTGGTGGTGGCAGCATGGCCGGCCAAGCAGTGCCCTCACCCACATGGGATGCAGCCTCACGATACCCCTGCAAGAAGAGCAAAGCAGGTCCAGTGACGGTACCCAGGGCCACCCACAGCCCAGACCACCAGGCAGGACCATAGCAATGGGGCAGGTCCCCAGGTCAAGAAAGCAGGAGCAGGAGGGCACAATGGTAGGAACAGACACAGCTGCAGTGTTGCTCAAGCAACGATCAAGTGCAAAGGCCTGAGCTTAAATGAAGCTTCTGACCAAAAAGGGGCTGGGAGAGAGGAGGGAGGAGGGAGGTGGCCCTTCCTCTCAACACCACAAGACAGCTTTTCCACACAGCCCAGCGTTACACAGCTGCACACCTGAGAGCTAGCCTTGAGCATCAGTAGCTGAGATCAGGGCCTTGATAGTATCACTGGTATTGAAAAGCATTCAGTTCAACAGATATACTACAATACTTGCTTACCTCTAATATCAGAATGAATAATTATAAAAAAAAATCTTAGGAGCTAATGAGCTGAAGGCTATGTAATGAAATGACGAGGAGTAATAACAATAGAATTTTGGCTGATGGCAGTGGACATTCGGTTAAAAGTGAATATATAAGAAAGAAATCGTTACCACTTTAGCCATGTCAGTACAACTACCATGCTTTTATAAAAGACTTCACCAAGCCTGCACAGAGCTATCAGCCATACCTGTATGATATCATTTTCTGTGATTCTCCAGAAAAATGTTCTTTTAGTGGGTGTCATTCAGCAACAAAACTGAAGGAAAAGTGAATGAATCAGATACGTTTAGCTTCCCTAAGCAATGGGAAGACCTATAGGAAAGACACACACTTTTCTTGCTTGCAGGTGGAGTGTAACAAGGCCCATGTGTTGTTTAATTCAGGTAGTACTTTGCACTGCCTGGGATTCTGATCACTCTCAAGACAAAGATCAGTAAAAGGCTTGTAAGAGATGAAAGGAAGAAAAGAGTATGGAACCTGAATATCAGCATCAACTGCCCAATAGTGAGGACATTAAAAGTTTTCAAATTTTTATTTTATACATTAAACCAATAAGATTTTTAAGCAGCACATAGAGATTGCTCAGGGGTTTCAGCTTCATTGCATGTGTCACTTAGGCACCCTAGGACAAAAATATTCAGAGTATACTGCTGGGAACAACTTAGCATTGGAAGAAGAGAATGATTTTGTAACTAACTCTCATGGCTGCCTTAGAGTCTGGTTTCTTTGTGCCTATGGCAACTTGCCTGAGTAAAAAGGGTGTAAAACCCGTGGGATTTGGTCTCATTCTCCTCTGTAACTGTCATTTCCCAATCCAGTCTGAGTCAGCAAAATGTCTCTCAAAAACTATTGCACCTCATATACCCCCAGGAAATTAATATTAAGACCATTATTTTTAACTACATTCTCAGGTCTCAGGAAGATATTGATTTAATTTTATGCTTTTTTCTTTCCCTTCCCCAATTTCTAGTGAGCTGTCCTGGTTTTGGCCAGGATGGAGTTAATTTTCTTCCTAGTAGCTGGTATAGTGTTATATTTTGGATTCAGTATGAGAATAACATTGATAACACACTGATGTTTTCAGTTGTTGCCAAGTAGTGTTTAGACTTAGTCAAGGATTTTTCAGCTTCTCATGCCCTGCCAGTGAGAAGGCTGGAGGGGCACAAGAATTTGGGAGGGGACACAGCCATGGCAGCTGAACCAAATGGCTATTCCATACTATATGATGTCATTCCTACTGGGTGTAAGGCTGGCCGGGGGCTGCTGCTCAGGTACTGACTGGGCATCGGTTGGCAAGCGGTGAGCAATTGCATTATGCATCACTTGTTTTGTATATTCCAAACCTTTTATTATTATTATTTTCATATTATGATTATTATCATAATCATTATTATTTTCTTCTTTTTCTGTCCTATTAAACTGTCTTGATCTCAACCCACGAGTTTTACTTTTTTCCAATTCTCTCCCACATCCCACTGGTTGGGCGGAGTGAGTGAGTGGCTGCGTGGTGTTTAGTTGCTAGCTGGGGTTAAACCACAACATGAGCTCAGCCTCTGTTTTCCACCCATATTTTAAAATGCCAGCTTGCTTGTTTGACACTGAAGTGAACACTTTGGACAATAAAGCCCTTCTTCCTTTCTTCCTCCAAATTTCATTTAAAAGGAGAAAAAAAAATAGAAGCTGCACTTGATAAAAATCGTACTTTTAATGTCCTTGAACACAGAGGAGATTGCAGCATGATATATGAAGTTGAACCATTACCCATAAATGGTCACAAATGGAATAAAATAAGCAAACAATGGATTGATACTGAGAAGACTTGGAAATGCTGAGGGTGATCTACTGCTTGACAATGCATTAGATCCCTGTTTGTAGTCAGAGACCAAAAGTCATTTACTATTTGTTTAAAGCACGTGTGGTATCTACAATTTTGGCTTTTGATTTCTATGCTCATAATATTGAGCTGATAAAAAGAAGTGGCTAAGCTTAAACCATAGCTTTAGGCATGAAACAATGCCTGAAAAATTGCATTACCTTCTAAGGGTATCTAGGTTATCATATAACAGCACTTTAATAAGCACCTGAACAAAAATTTCTCCTAAAATGTAAAAAACCTTGATCAGCAGTTGCTAAAGCTTTCTTGCTTTGGTTTGTTTGGTTTTTTTTCTCCTTCTTCTGACAAAAATTTCCTACTTCTATTAACTGCTTGGATAAGGTCTCTCAAAGACAAGTTTTTGACTATCATTTCACTGATGCTGGAGGTGTGATTAGCTCATTTTGGAACTTCTCATTGCTACATTGGCACATCTGTTGAGGGGTTTCCTTTAAGACCAGCCTTTTCCTCTGTGAAGAAAATCTTCCTTCCTTGTAAGGAGATTCATAATTTTTCCCAAACAGACCATATCACTCTAATAATTTGAGCATGGGACTGAAAATGGATTTGAAACCTCTTAAAATCCTACTCAGTTGGCAAGTCCTTTCTATCTCAGAATCAAAGGTTCACTTATCTTCTCAATATAATTGATATTTTAAGAACATTTATTATAAAAATACCATTTTCCTAATTACATGTTCAGGTGTTTATCTTCTGGTTGGATTGAAATATCTGAATATGCATATTTCTGCAGAAGAAATTAGGCATATATGCAGAGAGAAGACAAGAGCCCAGTTCCTTTTACAAAATCGCATCAATATGGCTCTGATCTTTCCTCACATTTTCCAAAATGCTAAGAAGATAACATTTCTGTGATCTACATAATACCACTTCTTACTTTAGCAGCTCTTAATAGTTCCTCTGTATGCAGCAGTTTGAATTTCCTGATGGCTTTCTGACACATTTTTGGCCATTATTGCAGAGGCTTGATTCACTCAAGACCCTAATAAGCACTGAGGCTTTACAATGAAGAATGAAATATCAAGTAAACTGTCCCGGTTTCAGCTGGGGTAGAGTTATTTTTCTTTCTAGTGGCTGGTATAGCGTTATGGTTTGGATTCAGTATGAGAAAAATGTTGATAACACACTGATGTTTTCAGCTGTGGCTAAGTAGTGCTTAGACTAAGTCAAGGATTTTTCAGCTTCCGATGCCCAGCCAGCAAGGTGGATGGAGAGGCACAAGAATTTGGGAGGGGACACAGCCAGGGCAGCTGACCGAAACTGGCCAAAGGGCTATTCCATACCATGTGATGTCATACCTAGTATAAAAACTGGGAGAGTTGACCTTAGGGGATCGCTGCTTGGGAACTAACTGGGCATTGGTGGGAGAGTGATAAGCAATTCCATTGTGCATCAGTTGTTTGGTATATTCCAATCCATTTATTATTATTGTCATTTCATTATTGTTATCATTATTAGTTTCTTCCTTTCTGTTCTATTAAACTGTTCTTATCTTAATCCACAAGTTTTACCTTTTTCCTTCTGATTCTCTCCCCATCCCACTGGGAGTGGGAGGAGTGAGCAGCTGCATGGTGCTTAGTTTCTGGCTGTGGTTAAACCACGACACAAGCTGAAGTAAATCTGCAGACAATTTGGTTCAATCTTACATTACTCTGAAAACCAGGAGCCTGGAGAAGACCTAATTTACATTTTCCAAACTGATTGTAAATTTACCAATCAAAACAGAACAAATCACACAGGACATAGAAAGAACAGTGGGTCCTGGTAAAAAAGGCACCTACTTGTACCTAGTAGAAAAGATCCATGCTATGGAGATGTAATAATAGGGTAGAAAGCTGGTTCTATTTCTGTTATAAACATGTGCCATGTCAAAAAGAAGAAGATTCAGTGGAGTCTGTGGGGTGTTTTGCATATCTCACATTAGACAAGTCGCAACCATATGGTATAATATGGAAAAGAAAAGCCCCGAAAACATGCTTGCTTAATTTTTAAATCATGGCTTTACACTGAAAGAAATATTATTAGTTAAAATAATAATAATCACGGAGTTATTTTTTCCTATGGATTTAACTGCAGTAAATACTTTCGATGCAAATGTGTTATACAGAATGTCTCTGGATTTTTTTTTCCCTCAGTGGCAGTGTAAGTATAGAGAGAGGAATTTTTCCTCAGTTGCAATCATTTTTCTTTATCATTAGTAAATATTCTGCCTTGCATCTTTCAAAATAGTTCTGACAAGGCAGCAGTGGCCAGAATAGAAACCAGCTTGTTAATATTTTCTGTGCTTTACTGGTTCCACGTTACAATGGGAAATACTAGAAATTACTTCTTCGCTCAGAAGGAAATCTAACTCCTTCAAATTGAACTGGGCCTAGAGAGAGAAGACAGATGTGTTACACAGCTTAGCCCACATCTGACCCAGTTTCAAATCATAAAATTAAGTTTCTGATCAATTAGTACCCAGTACATAACTTTATATATGTGGTTAAACTAAAAGGGAAGAAACATTGCTGAAAAGTGTGCTGTTATTAGAACTACTAATTGTTTTATTCATACAAATGGACAAAGGGCAGTGGGGATCCTGAAACTGAGTAAGAAACTGCAGACCTAAATATACACATCCTTATATCTCAAGTAGTTCAGGTCTCACCATAGACTTGATTTTTCTATTGGAATGAACATTAGTGAAGTGAAATATGAGGTAGGTCCTTTCCTTATGCAGCTGCAGACTAAAGAAGGAATACAGCTCTGTACAGAACAGAGAATTTTCCCCAAGGTTCCCCGGGAATGCTTAAATGCCTTCCATGCCCTTGACCCTCCATCAGCAGAGGGCTAGGAATTCTTGAAAGTTTTCAAAGAGTGTTGGGTGGGAGTCAAATAATAGAAGTCATTGGGCAGAGAGATTTAGGGAGAACTTTGACCATCTGAAGATCGTCCCTGGTTTCTGAAGATCCATGTGGGGAGCAAGAAGGAGCCTCTTTGCTCCCACAAAGAGGAAAAGCTAAATTCCATTGATGGAAAGAGCAGTGAGCATGGAGTGCTCCTCAGTGGTCTGATGCAATATGCATCTTTGTGCTCCAGCTGTGCACTCGCTTTCTGTAAGCTTTGTGCAGCACGTTTAATCTGTCCTTTTGATGTTTCATTGAAAATCCCACAAGTTAAGTGGCAGCCTCCCTGGAAAGTGAAATCAAAGCAGTCAATATGTTGGGGTGGAGGAAGAGTCTGAAAGTATTTTTTAAGCTCATGAAATGACACTGAACTTGATTCTTATTTTTGGCAAGTTTTTTCTTCATAGCAATGCCAAGGTGAGCTAGGAATAAGGGTTGGTAGAACTTTACCACCTCTTTTCTGACCAGCTTTAATGCATATTGTTTTTATTGCATTAATATTTAGATAGAAAACATTTTATGTTTAAGTTATTGGTACTGGTTAAGTCGAGAAGTTTCTATTTTGGCAAGTATTTTGCAAATCTGATTTCATCCCATCTTAGAGCTGAAAAGGAAAATGATGATTCTTAGGTTCCATTGTTTTTTTATCTTAAAAAATATCAACTTATACAAAGCATTGTTATACAAAGTATTTTTTGACAAAAATAAAGATTTTGTGTCATTTTAAACTTTTTAAGTAATAGAGGTAAGATTCCAAACAAGGTTGAGTGTGACAAAAATCACCAAACCCTCAAATTTTAAAAGTGAAAAATGGAGATGTTTCATGCAAAAAAAAAACCAGTAGTCTATTTTTATAGTATACAGATTTTTAAATTTTTTTTTTTAAATTCCAGTGGAGCTCTTTAAAGATTCATTTGACTTAGATAGGACCACAGATGTTTCATGCACAACTACTACTGTTTACTTCTTTTATGATCTGTTGGAAATATATTAGCAGCATAGTAACTAGAAAGGGAAACAACCAGTTCCCCATCTCCGTCTTCTCCAAATGTTGTGATTCAACATAGTGAACAGGTTAACATAATGGATACATTCTGCTGAATTTTCTTCAATTAGCTCTATGCAATTTATTTGGCACGTTCACTTACACCTGTGCAGAGTTTCTGTTTGTACCTAAGGATATCCCAGCATAGTCTATAATAGTTCACATGACTGTGAGAGCAACCCAATATACTGAAGCAAGAGCTAAGGTCCATGTTTTCAGTATTAAAGACCAACCACCATGTGCACCATCCTTCAACTAGTGCTTTGAAACCAGTTTGGGGTTTTAAGGGTTCTCAGTCTGGGCCAGCTTAATGCAGCTATCTCTGGACTAGAATCAAGGAACTACATAATGCAAGAAATCGCAAAAGAACAAAAGATACCTGTAAATGCAAAAGGCTTGAAGAACTGTGGCTTAGTGCCTACAAACCTACCTGCCTTTGCAGAAGGCTATTTTAAGGCCTTTCTAGGAATGGTGTTACACTGTGTTATTTTTTCAATATTTCTTATATGGAGGTATAATTTACAGAAATGCCTTGGCCCAGGCACAGTAGGCTTAGCCAATCCATTTTCCAGGTGAAGGTGCATGGGGACCTAAACCAAGAGGAAAAAAATGTCTGCTATTCCATCCTGTTCTTCGCTAACCTTCTTGTTCACAAAGCAGTGACGCTTACCCCCAAATCAGTACCCATTTGAGTGGGTACACAAAAGAGATGCACACATAGAGCGCTTTGGAAGTCTTACTTCTAGATACTAAAAAATCCTGGTTGGACGTTCAGAAGTGACAGCGACTGCAGCTGATGTTAATGGCTTTTATAAACAACAGGTCGGTCCTGAAATTCAAACATGTCGAATTGCTGAATCTGGTGTTAATTGTGAAGTGAATTTCTCAAATTCCTAGGCATCAGCAAATATGCACCTGTTATGCCCAGAAGCAAAAATCTCAGCATACGATTATGATCATAGAAGAATACTGCTGTGATTCTCAGCTACTCCTGTTTACTTTTGCTTATTATCTGCTAAAAACATATTAAGAAAATTTAAAACAAGCTGGCTGAAACTGGAAAAGGAAACTTTAGTCCTCCATCTTATTTCTCTGAAATTGATTTAACATAGCATACAGGTTTTAATATGATGAAAAATGGTACCTTAATCTTTGAGTAATTTTGCCATGTGCAGTAAACCTGGGATTACCCACTGCAGAACTGAAGTCTGAGTCCTTTGGCAGGAGAAAGCATCTTGCTCCTCACCTGCTTCAAAATTAATATCACTCCAACGAGATTAGAGCCATTACTCTTCCTGACCTGACCCAAATGGTACAAATGGGATTTTAAAGACAGTGTCTACTGAAAGATCCAGCAGAATGATGAGGTGCACAGAATAGCTACCATGAGGACTCAGCAGTGATAGACTGTCAGTGTTACAAAGAAGATACCCTATTAGGTTTAGCTATTATCCCAGAAGAAGATTATAGTCATAGATCCTGACCTTTAATTAAATGGACAGCACAAAGAGAGAGAGAAAGATAAACAAACTTGTGCAAAAAAGTGGCAACTTTTACTGTCTTGGTAGCAAGTCTGCGAAGTGGAAAAGGTACAGTGACCAATGGGAGATTTTACAGATTGCTTTTTCTCTCATTTGGTGAAGAGGCAAAAAGTGGTGAAGATATGGAACAAAAAGTCATGAAAAGTTCTGCTTTATTGGCTAAACAGCAAAATAACTCTGGATCCCACAATTAGGAAAGGAAGAAAGGAAGAGAGGAAGAAAGGAAGAGAGAAAGGAAGGAAGAGGAGGGGGAGATGGCGGTGGAGGAGAGGAGAGGAGAGGCACAGAAGAAAAGGAAAGGAAAGGAAAGCGAAGAAAAGCAAAGCAAAGCAAAGCCACTGTTTACATTGCAAGAAGCATATGTTTTGAAGGTGTCTTTTTTTTTTACTCTAGAGAAAACTGGTTCACTTGATGCTGAATATGAATGAACACTGGATAAGCTTTGGCATTCACTTGTCCTGAATATCACCTCCCTTGGGCCACAGTATGTCAAGATAGTAATGTCCATCATCTTCTTACCTCACATTTTCTAAATACTGAAAGATACACAATGAGAAAAGATGTTGCTGACTTCTGAAGGTGACATGAAGAAAAAATATTTGCCTATGTGCTTGGGGTAAGTTTATTTCTTAAACTTTCATTATCCAAGGACACTCCCATAGAGTAATATGTGTCTGGATCTAGTTCTAAGATATTTGTGCTTATTCAGAGTGAACTATACCTTACTTTATGATCAATCCTAGGATAATATTCTATTTGCAAAATAAGCCCATATAAAGCATAAGCAGCACACAGCACAAGCTAATATGTCAATTATTTGTAAACAATGTGACAAGAATTGCTGAGTTCTCATAATCAGTCAGTTCTCAAAAAAAGACAAAACTGTTTCATTTAATAACACTTAAAATCATGACAGCTTCAGGTTCTGTGTGCTCTTAATCTGATCATCTCCATGCAAAGAAGCTAGAATTTAAAAAATCTGGAATTCTTCATTGTTATTTATTTTCCAGTGTCTCCAGACCTGCACTATAAAAGTTGTAATCTATAAAAAAGATCCATGACTGAAAACCTTGAAGATGATGAGACTAGAAACAATACTATTTCAGTGAACTCTAAGATGAAGTTTTGCATACACAACATACATAGGAAAAAGATACGGCCTTTATTATGGTTGACGAGTAATGAACCTCTCCAGTTGATTTAAAACAGGTTCCACAAAAACTAAAAAACCTCAACCAAACAAAAAACAAATTCTATACATTAATGGCAGGTCTTACTGCACTTATCAAGCATATTCTGTTCAATATTTTATATTTATCAGGAAAACCTAATGTAATTCACTGTAACTTATTTTAACTATTTGCATTTGAGAAGATTCCCCAGGCACTGTGGAGGAAGCATACATTTCAAAACTGATTCATATCTGACTGAGTCATAAGATTTTTCTTTTCCACAAAACAAGGAACTGCTACTTTAAGCAAACTGGAAGTTTCTGCCATTTCTACCAACACCTAGCACAATGGTGGCTTCTTGCATTTCTGGGTTCATCTGTAACAACACGTGGTGCAGTGAGTGGTACGTCTTGCCCTGTGTGTAGAGTCATGCTGCTACAGTGAAGTGTAGGTGTCAGTCCTGTAGTTCCAGCTCTAGTACACAACATTTTTATCAACTGAAGACTCAATTTTCAATTCCAGGTCATGACCAAGATGGCAGTTGTCACATAATACAACTGCTTATTATAGTCACCTAGTGATTTTCATCTAAACAAGAAAACATTTGTGGAGTTTGAAATTAAATAACAGCAATATAATAGTGATATAATAATTAAATGGAATGTGCTTTCACCTCTGGCAGCCTGTCGTGGTTTCAGGTCAGCTCAGTCGGTAACAAAGCACCACGAAGCCGCTCACTCACCCCCCACCTCCTCGCCTGGCCACGTTGGGATGAGGAGAAAATACAAAGGCAGACTTGTGGGTCGAGACAAGGACTGGGAGGGATCACTCCCCACTTATGGTCACGGGCAAAAGATAGGCTCAAGTTGGGAAAAAAACCAAAATCAATTTAATTTACTACAAATCAAATCAAAAACAAAACACAAGGGTATTGGGAAGGGAAACAAAACCTCAGACCACCTCCCCCCACTCCTCCCGCCTTCCCGGCTTAGCTCCATTCCCGGTGCTTTCTACCTCCTCCCCCCCGGCGGCACAGGGGAGCAGGGGATGGAGTTTGGGCCAGCTCGCCACACATTGTCCCTGATGCTTCTTTCCTCAGGGGGAAGATTCCTCACTCGTTCCCTGCTCCACC
>VYZV01034310.1:26339-55576 GCA_013401275.1 Pandion haliaetus
CGCCAGGGAAGTTTGTGAGGAACTGCAGCCCGCGGAAAGGAACCACGTTGGAGAAGTTGGTGAAGGACTGTCTCCCGTGGGAGGGACCCCACGGTGGAGCAGGGGACGAGTGAGGAATCTTCCCCCTGAGGAAAGGAGCGGCAGAGACGATGTGTGGCGAGCTGACCCAACCTCCATCCCCTGTTCCCCTGTGCCGCTGGGGGGAGGAGGTAGAAAGCACCGGGAATGGAGCTAAGCCGGGAAGGCGGGAGGGGTGGGGGGAGGTGGTCTGAGGTTTGGTTTCCCTTCCCAATACCCTTGTGTTTTGTTTTTGATTTGTTTTGTAGTAAATTAAATTGATTTTGTTTCTTCCCCAAGTTGAGCCTGTCTTTTGCCTGTGACCATAAGTGGGCAGTGATCCCTCCCAGTCCTTGTCTCGACCCATGAGCCTGCCTTTGTATTTTCTCCTCATCCCAACATGGCCAGGGGCAGGGGTGGAGAGTGAGCGAGCGGCTTTGTGGTGCTTTGTTACCGGCTGAGCTGAAACCGGAACCACGGCAACAACAAAACCCATGAAATCTAGCAAATCATTAAAACACTTCTTAGGTCAAATTTCTATCACAGAAATTGCTAGCTGAATCCCTACTCTGCAAATAACATTAATATTACTAAATGCCTTTTACACTTCTGTCTTCAGATCCCAATGTCCTAAGATCATGGTTGCTAAAGTTCACTCCTTTCAGTCCACCTGCTCTTCTGACTCCTAGCTGGTTTTGCTTTGTTAATCCTTAAAACTTGACTTTACTACAAGATTAAAATATCTCATTGTTAATAGTATTGTGCCTTTATGGTAACAGAAGAGATACATCTATGCATTTACTTTTTTAGTATTTTGTGTTTATTATTCTCTTTTCCTGTCTTTTCTCAAGGTAGGGAATAATTTCCCAGTTATCAATCACAATGCAGAGTGCACCCTATGCACATGACACATTGAAGAGGAAGTTCAGGGATGAGCTCTCACCTGGACTTAATGTTCTCTCTACAAAGTACAAATAAAGTTGTTTCTGTCTTGTCAAAGGAGAAAACATTGTACACAACACATGCAATCAATTCTCACCAACGTTGTTATCAGTGGGATCCAGCCAGTTACAAAAGAGCTTCTCCTTGTTATGTTGCTTCAGCAGGCACCCTTTCCCCTCTGATGGAGATCCAGAAAGGGGCTTCTATGTATTCAGGTACATATGGGAGCCATTTCCAAACAGTTTATTCTTTTCCTCTAACATTAGCTGTCACATTTTTTTTCACATTTTTTAAACCAGCTCATCAATTCTGACCAGTTGCAGAGAAATCTGTATTTATGAGGGGTAATACACAATATAGATTATTTTCCTATATTTGCACACGTTTGTGACAAGCAATGCTGTGTAAATAAAAATAATACAAAACCAAATAAGAAACCCCAAATTTGCAGAAGGAATGTGAACCTGTTTTGGGTTTTTTTATAACTTGCAGCAGAGGAGAATGAGTGCATATAGGAAGGTAAGCTTGACAAGTTGAAAGAATGGATAGATGCCACCATATTTGCTGAAGACTGACTGAGGAGGTCAATGGCCAGAAGTTTCTACTACTGTGTTTCCACTCTGTGGAAACAATTGACAATATCCATTTGACTCTTTCACCATAGTACCAGCTATTATAATAATACTAAATCTTTGGGGCCATAGCTGATATAAATGTCTAATTTCCCTTTCTCTTCTCTCCCTCACTGTTTCCTCATACTGCTATGATATTATGAGGACAGCAGTGTTTCTTCCCATGCTGGAAACTGCAGAACAGTGTTGGAGTAGGAACTCAAATTCCCATGTGATTTTCTCAGGACCGTATTGGCTTTCCTCCCGGGACCCACAGGATCTCACTTGCAGAGCTTTGGGTCTTTGCAGGGTGTTATGGGTTTGTGTGGCGCGGTTTTCTTTGGTAGTGGGGGAGGGGGTTGCAGAGGTGGCTCCTTTAATAAGCTGCTGGAAGCTCCCCTGGCGCCAACGAGTCAGACCCGCCTCTGCAGCCCAGACAGGGAGTGACGGTGGGAGCGCCTCTGGGAGAACAGATTTAAGAAGGGGAACCGGCAGGGAGTGGGGGGATTGGAAGGGGAGAGGAACACCTCGGCAGAGACTGGAGTCAGTGAAGAAGGAGGGGGAGGAGGGGCGCCTGAGGAGGCTGATGGCTCTGCAGCCCGTGGTGAGGTGGCAGGCTGTCCCCCTGCAGCCTGTGGAGGTCCATGGTGGAGCGGAGGCTCCCAAAGATGGCCGTGACTCCATGGTAAAAACCGCGCTGAAGCAGTGTGAGACTGGAGAGCAGCCCGTGGAAAGGACCCATGCCAGGGGAGTTCGGGAAGAAGTGAAGCCCGCGGAAAGGAACCACGTTGGAGAAGTTCGTGAAGGACTGTCTCCCGTGGGAGGGAGCCCATGGTGGAGCAGGGGACGAGTGAGGAATCTTCCCCCTGAGGAAAGGAGCGGCAGAGACGATGTGTGGCGAGCTGACTCAACCCCCATCCCCTGTTCCCCTGCGCCGCCGGGGGGAGGAGGTAGAAAGCACCGGGAATGGAGCTAAGCCGGGAAGGCGGGAGGGGTGGGGGGAGGTGGTCTGAGGTTTGGTATCCCTTCCTAATACCCTTGTGTTTTGTTTTTGATTTGATTTGTAGTAAATTAAATTGATTTTGGTTTTTTTCCCAACTTGAGCCTATCTTTTGCCCGTGACCATAAGTGGGGAGTGATCCCTCCCAGTCCTTGTCTCGACCCACGAGCCTGCCTTTGTATTTTCTCCTCATCCCACTGTGGCCAGGGCGTGGGGGTGGGGGTGAGTGAGCGGCTTCGTGGTGCTTTGTTACCGGCTGAGCTGAACCCGAAACAACAACACAGGGGAAGATAGAACATGCGGCAGCCAGGAAAAAAATGTGGCTTCCATCCTTCTTTGCTTCCTATAGTTTCTGTGGAGAGGTCATGCAACTGGCAATGGAGAAGAATAACACATTAGGAGGTTTAGAATAGGTCTGTATGTCCTCCAAAACAGTTCAGGTACAGTAACGGATTTCTATCAGGTTTGCTGTTAATAGCAGTGCTTAATGATTTAATTATTTGTTTTCTTGTAAGCTTCAAAACATAGTCTTTGTTGGTATCAATATTCTGCTCACACTCCTGTGAAATTTCTCTCTTTTCTGTCAGATTATTACAAGCAGATAATTTTCTAAGGAGGTCCCCAAAGCAATCCATAAAGACCAGATTTGCTGGCTGGTCAATCAACCTGAGATAGGGAGCCTGTAAGTGTGGTTTTAGACACAGCTAAAACCATCTTTCTAAAGCCTGTGAGGCTCTATCAGCTCTAGCCCTCTCAGTGAGATATTACGGCATTTGTATTTTGATATAGAGCAGTGAAAAAAACCAGAAAATGTAGGCCCTTCTTGAATACAGGAACATGCGTGGGAGTAGTGCCTGTATCATGCATGGGACTGAAGAGAAGGAGAATGAATCTTGGCAGGATAACAGAAAAAACTTGGGAGATGTTAATGGTTCATAAGAACTCAGAAAAAACTTTACAGTGAAAGGAATTTCTAGGGGAAAAAATGTGCTACAGCAAAATGACCATTTGCTGACACTATGCCAGATCATAACAATTAAAACTAAGACAGTGTTTGAGTATTTTTTCTTTATACCTAAAATGCAGGGGAATGTAAAACAGTGGAAAGAGCACTCTGTTTAAGATAATGAGTATCAGAATCCCATCAGAAAAATGTCACATTCTCTGAATGTGAATAAGAAGGAAGTTCTAAAATATGGGCAGAAAATAGTGAAGAATAACATTAAGAAATATTAGGCAATATTTAAGGCACATAAAAATAGACAGACATATATGAATTGTGTATGTACATCTTTACAAATGTTCAGAATCTAAAAACTAAAAAGGTTAATTAAAATCTCCAGATTCGAATGTGAATATAACAGATTTCTATAAAGTTTGATGAAAGCAAGATGATAAGTGAAACTCTGTAAATAGGAAAGTAAAAATTATTTGTGACTAAGAGATAATCATGCCAGAAGAGACATGGTGCCTTATGTTAACAAAGCTTTAAGTCAGATGTGTGTAATGCATTGATGATATCACAAAAGACCACAAAAAATAAAGTTCTGTGCTGAAGAGGGTCAAGTACAATATTGGGGTTTTACTAGAAGTCATCTAACATGGTAACAATGAGTGTGAAAAGTAAGAGACATTTGTAAAGATGTAAGTGTACAAAACAGGCTATTGTGAAGATATTATGTGGACTGGGTCAATTTCATAATGCACCATGGTGCAGTGATAACATTTTTTGACACAATCAATGGACATTCTTGAACCAGCCAGTTAGAGACTTCAAGATCTGGGACAGTCTTTGCTTACGTCTTGAGAATTGTTGAGATCACTATTCAAGATAAAACTGTCAAAGGGAAGCTCTCTAATAGTGGCAATAATGCAGTGAAATTTTAATCCTTATAGGAAAAAAAGGAAAAAAATACCATGTAGTAAATGTCTAATTTTAAAAAGGGGAATGAACAAAATGAGGAAGAAGAAAACCACAAGGCACAGCCAAAAAGTAAAAGACCTTTATGACACACAGAGAATGATCATTGCTGCCACAGAGGATCAGTGGTATGAACCACAAATTAAGTACGACTTTAAAAGAACTCAATAAAACTAATGTGATCAAATTGAAGTATTAGAAAATTATACAAGCACAAACATCACTCAGAAAGAGAAACCTGTGTCTTAATGGTGAAATCTGAAAAGAACGAACTTTGACAACTTAAAAGTATAATAAGGTGCACGAGAAAAGATTTTTATAGGCAGCTTCCTCATCCTAACACACTTTAAAACAACACAGAAGCATAAATTGACAGTATAAAGCACTAGGTCGTGAAGCTTGTAAATTATGATGCTATAAAAGGAAACTAAAGTCTTTGCAAGAATAATTAACATTTTTAATTGGTATACACAGAAGGATTTTGGGAGGTTCTCACACTGATGATTTCTCTCTGTACTTACAATGATGGACTGCATAAAATTGAAATGTTGATAGAAATGGTTTTACAACAAATTGGTAAACTTTATAGCAAGAAATTGAGAAGAATTTCTAAGAAACTCAAAGGTAATATTAAAAAAACTCCTTACAGTGCATAATCTGCTGTTTAACTTGGCTTTAGCATCAGGGTAATAGAAGTTAGTTTTTAAAAATCAGTTACATTTACAAAGACTACCATAGCCAACACAACTGATGAGTGAGGTCCTCACAGAGGGAAAGCTGGATCCAAAGTGACTACAAAGGTCTGGGTGCAGTAGTCAAGGGCATGGGGACACAGGTGGTCTCCTCACTCCTGCCAGTGAGGGGAAAGGGTGTGAGGAGAAGGGCACTAATAGAACAAGTTAATAATTGGCTGCAGAACTGGTGTTGGTGGCTGGGTTTTGGGTTCTATGGTCACATGACCGTGTTTGCAGACCAGTGTCTGCTCAGGAGAGATGGGTAGCACCTTACTAAGCAGGGCAAAACTATTTTTGCCAATAGGATGGCTGACCTCATTAGGAAGGTTTTAAACTAGGAATGATGGGGGAGGGAAATCAGCAAGCCTGTGAGGGATGGCTGAGAAAAGGGCATGGGGTGTTGTGGTGGGAAGGGAACACAAAGTCAACAAAACAGGGCTTGGGTGGGGTCACCTCCAGCACCTGCACATGGTCAAGGAAGTGCCTACAAGGTACCATTGTGGACAAATCCCCCCAGACCCTCTCTGGGAAATCAACATGCTGGGTTGCCCTGCTTAAGTGCCTGTATACTAATGCACTCAGTATAGGGAATAAACATGATGAGTTAGAGATCTGCATGGAGTTCAGAGCTATGTTCTTGTTGGGATCACATAGACATGGTGGGATCTCTCCCATGACTGAAGTGTTGTAATGGAGGGATACAGGCTCTATAGGAAGGACAGGTAGAGAAGATGAGGAGTGGGAGTTGTTCTTTATGTGAGAAAGCAGCTGGAGTGCATCGAGCTCTCACTGGGGATGGAAAAGGAGCCAACGGAGACCTTATGGATTAGGTTTAAAGAGAGGACAGGCAAAGGTTACATGATAGTGGGTGTCTGCTATAGGCCATCTGACCAGGAAAAACAAGTGGATGAGGTAGGTAGGAGCAGCATCACGTTCACAGGCACTAGTCCTGATCAACCACCCAATATCTGTTGGAGGGACAACAGAGTAGGGCATTAGGAATCCAGGAGGTTCTTGGAGTGCATTGATGATAACTTCCACTTCCAAGTGATTGAGAAGCCAATGAGAAGTGCTGTGTTGGACCTCATACTTAGCAAAAATGAGAGACTTTAGGTGTGTGTGAACATCAAAGGCAATCTTGGCTGCAGTGACCATGAGATGGTGGAGTTCAGGATCCTGGGGGCAGAGAGGAGGGTGAAAAGCAAGCTTACAACCCTGGACTTAAGGAAAGCAGTCTTTGGTCTCTTCAAAGATCTGCTTGGAAGAGACCCATGGGATAAGACCCTGGAGGGAAGGGGAGACTGAGAAAGCTGGTTAATATTCAAGGATCACCCCCTCCAAACTCAAGAGCGCTCAGTCCCAATGAGTAAGAAGTCAGGCAAAAATGCCAGGAGGCCTGCATGGATGCACAAGGAGCTCCCTAGACAAACTCAAACACAAAAAGGAAGCCTTCAGAGGGTGGACAGGTATCCTGGGAGGAATACAGAAACGTCTGAGCATCCAGGGATGAAGTTAAGAATGCTAAAGCCCAAATGGAATTGAATCTGGCCATGCATGTCAAAGACAAGAAGAAGGGGTTCTATAAGTACATAGGCAACAAAAGGAGAACTAGGGAAAATGTGGGCCCATTGCTCAACAAGACAGGGGACCTGGTTACACAGGAAGTGGAAAAGGAAGAAGCACCGAATGCCTTCTTTGCCTCAGTCTTTACTAGTAAAACTAGCCTTCAGGAATCCCAAGTCTCAGAGATCAGAGGGAAAGGTTAGAGTAAAGAAGACGTACCCCTGGTGGAAGAGGACCAGGTCAGGGAATACTTAAGCAAACCAGGCATACATAAGTCAATGGGCCTTGATGGAATGTACTACAATTGCTGAGGGATCTGGCAGATGTCATTGCAAGGCCACACTCAACAATCTTTGATTGTAGTGACTGGAAGAAGTGCCCAAAGGCTGGAGGAAATCATATGTCAACCCATCTGGAAGAAGGAAGACCCAAGGAACTACAGGCCAGTCAGCCTCACCTCAATCCCTGGGAAGGTGATGGAACAGCTCATCCTGGAAACCATTCTTCAGGTACACGAACAACAAGAAAATCATCAGGAGTAGTTAGCATGGCTTCACCAAGGGGAAGTCATGCTTGACCAACTTGATAAACTTCTACAATTAAATGACTGGCTTGCTGTATGAGTTGAGAGCAGTGGACATTGTCTACCAGGACATCAGTAAGGCCTTTGGCACTGTATCCCACAAGATCCTCATACAGAAGCTGTTGATGTATAGGCTGGATGAACAAACAGTGAGGTGGACTGAAAACTGGCTGCAAGGCCAGGCCCAGAGGATGGAGATCAGCAGGACAAAGTCTGGTTGGAGGCCAGTGACTAGCAGTGTACCCAGGGGTCCAGTCTTGTTTAACATCTTCATTAATATGCTGGATGATGGGACAGAATGTACCCTCAGCAAGTTTGCTGATGACACAAAAATGGGATAAGTAGCTGATACACCAGAAGGCCATGCCGCCATCCAGAGGGACCATGACAGGCTGGAGAAATGGGCCAACAGGAACCTCATGAAGTTCAACAAGGAGGAGTGCAAAGTACTGCACCTGGGGAGGAACAACACCAGGGACCAATATATGCTGGAGGTCACCCAGCTCTAAAGCTGCTTGGCAGAAAAATCCCTGGGGGTCCTGGTGGACATCAGGTTGAACATGAGCCAGCAATGTGCCCCTGTGGCAAAGAAAGTATCCTGGGCTACATTAGAAGGAGTGTTGTCAGCAAGGCGGGGGAGGTGACTCTTCCTGTCTACCCAGCACTGGTGAGGCCACACCTGGAGTACTGTGTCTAGTTCTGGGCTCCTCAGTACAAGAGAGATATGGACATACTGGAGAGAGTTCAACAAAGGGCCACAAAGATGATTTAGGGACTGGAGCACTTCACATATGAGGAAAGGCTGAGAAACCTGGGTATGTTCAGCTTGGAGAAGAGAAGGCTCAGGAGGGTCTTATCAATATATATAAATACCTGAAGTAGGGTGCAAAAAGTACAGAGCCAGGCTCTTTTCGGTGGTGCACAGTGAGAGGAACAGAGGCAGTGGGCACAAACTGAAACACAGGAGGTTCCATCTGAACATTAGGAAACACTTATTTATCATGAGGGTGACTAAGCACTGGTACAGGTGGCCTAGGGAGGTTCCAGAATTTCCCTCCTTACAGACTCTAGAACCTTCCTTAGGTTCCAGAGTCTCCACCCTGGCTCTAGGTGGCCCTGCTTGAGCAGGGAGGTTGGACAAGATGACCTCCAGAGGTTCCTTCCAACCTCAACCATTTTGTGATTCTGTGAAAGGGTTCAGTGCTAGGACAGGTAAACAAATTCACAAGTGATCAGTGAAGGGATGAACAGTCATAAGACAAAGCTTATAACAATACTGAATTATTTGGAGTCCAGCTAAAACAGATGACACTATCTAGCAGAAAGATTTCAAATGATACTGTGTGGCTGAGTGACATTATGATGAAGTAAAAACTATTTATTCCTATTCAGCATGAAGGACAGGACATTGAGCTAGGTGGACTTTTGATCTAACTCTACATAAACAATACTATCTTCTAGACAGTTTACTGGGATCAGAATATACAAATGGAATGTATATGGGTTCTTCAAACATTTTCTTGTGGACTGCTTTTAACCTCACTAGTAGGACAAGACATGCAGGAAAATACCCACAGCCATTCACAAAACCACCAGCCTTTTCAGGCAGGCCAGAAGTGCCTGAAAAAGTTGAACACCAATTCTTCAGATAGCAGTGCCTTTGGGTGAAACCTCCAGTGGCTGCAGGATTGCCTTGTTTATAAACCTGATTTCTAGTGAAATAGAAGCAAATGCAAGAAATACCTGTTCATAAGGCCATCGCCTACATGATGAATGAAACCAGGGCTAAGATGCTTTATGAGCAGTTGCCCTAATTCTAATCAATTACACAGATTATAAACCTCAGTTTTCCATGACCTGAAAGGCTGAATCCTTCTCTCTCCAGTTTTACTTTTGATAAACAAAATGTTATTTTTTGTGGATATTTACACTTCAGCTTGTGATATCCAGCGCTACAGCAAGTAACAAGATAAAATCCTGAAGTTAGAGCAGCAAGTACCAACTGGCACCAGCTTGCTAGAGTGAAATCTGTTATAGAAAAACATAATTTTGGAAGAAATTTTGTAGAAGAGACATGTTTGCTTCATTAATTTTGGGGCTACTGCCAAGAATCTGTTCAGTGCAGAAAAATACTAGGTAGTAGGCTAGAAGATCTTTAGCACTATATAGATGGGAGATTGACACCTTTGCTACTACGTATATACCAGCCCTTTCATATGTATCATCCTAACATAGATTGACCAAGATTTTTTGTCTGCTTATTTTTGCTATCATGATATAGTGGGCTAAAAAAAAAAAAGTGTCTTGCTTTCACAGACCATAATTTTTGTCAGATTACAAATGATGCTGTAGCCTGCTGATTTTGAATCCCTCTTCACAGGGACTGTGTCATCCTTCCCTGGTTTCTCCAAGTCAATAAATATTCTTACTAAACTGTCTAGGACTTTGCAGCCTCAATTAAATCAGGATGCCAAATGTTAAACACACAGAGTAAGTGATTGGATCTTTTCAGTAAATACAAGAGCAGTTAAGGATTCATTGCTGTAGGTAGCATTGTGCTGAACAAGTGAATAGAGAATAATTACATAGCCTGTAAATAGGATGTGTTCCAGAAAAAAAAAGATATTTAAAAAAAAAATTCAACTTTCCGGTAGAGGCCATTTTAAATGACATAGATACTCTATTGAGGCAGCCAGTAGCACAGACCCAATACTCTCATTTATGAAATGAAAGTCTAAAAGGAGATAAGGACTTGTTTATTGTTTATAAAATGTGCTCATGTATCCAATGCGGAAAAGGAAATCTAGACACTTTATACTTTGACATATCAAGATAAAAGTAATTTGCCAGTGGGAATCCGCAAGCATTTCTTGCAAAGTTCTGGCAGCACACTTACAGTGACAGGTAATATGGTATTCTGGAGCCTTCTCAGGGAAAGAATTTCCACTCAGTGTCAAATGGACACTTGTCAAGCCAAGATGAATGTACATACTTAAAAGAAAGTCGTCCATCTAGCTTGACAACTTCTGTAGGCTGAACAAATTCAATATGCTTCAGATATGATAGTTCAAGTAAATGTGTGAAGCACCATATGGAAGAAGTGAACACCTGCTGCAAGGTGTCACCTAGCAATATTGCATGTGTCTGATGGAAGATTGCTGACATAATTCACAGAAGGGACAAAGTTTGTCCCCTACAGATGAAGAAATGATGGTAATGTGATTCACAGGGGACTTGAAAAAAGAGCAGATCTGAAATCTGTCACTTTTAGTAATGTACCTCAACAACTGCAGTTGCCATTTTTTGCAAGATGCTTTTTTTAACCATTATCAGCTGCGTGGTCTTCTTTTGCCCTTTGGTTTACAGACTTGGTTTATGGGGATGAAGGACATATTTTTCCTATGGCATATGATCAGGCACTTTAGAAATTACACTGAGGACTTCCCAGCACAGTCTTTTTTTTCCCTTGTTTATACAGTCTCACTACATTCACATTTATGTGAAAAAAACCCTGTTATGATAGAGAATGTAGGATGATGCCCTATTTTATGAACTGCTCAGGGAAGGCTCTGTGTTCCTGGAAAGTAGTAGGAACACAAAAACCTTTCTGCACAATATGATGGCATCAAGTAAAATGAAAGTGGTATCACATAGGAACATTAAAGATATTATAAATATGCCTGGGGTCAACAGGAACATAGAGGGCATAGAGGTCTTTGCAGGGAAGAAGTAGACGGAGGGATAAATAACACTGTTCACTTGGGGTATCTTATTCTGAGAGGACAGCCAGCAAAGGAAAGTTGTCTGAGAAGCCCAAGATGCAGCACATTGAGTGGATAATTACTGCTCTGTAATTGTTATAGGGAAAAAAAAGATTGCTATTTGTTAATATAAGTAGGAAAAAGGAAAGTTTTGTAGCAGTGTTCTTGAGGAAGAACATTTTCACATAGGGCAAAACACAATCCAGCATTTAGACTAGCATCTGAACCTTGTTTCTCTCTGATGGTTTATGGGGAGAACTTTTCTTTCTTTTAGTTAAGCATATCAAGCTCGGTGAGAATTTATAGGAGTGCAAGTAAAGAAAAAAGCATAAATGGTAGGAAGATGACAAAGGCAAATGGCGCTCCCACTATTCATTCCAGGTTTTGTTCTTTATTTAGTTAGATCTATGTCATGAAAAAAATGCTGTACATAAAGCTCTAGGCTCTCCTACTTAATCTTTCAATGCTATTCTACATCCAGCAGGATTAAAAAAACAAACATTCAGCATGAACAAATCAACTCAGGTTAGCCAGTCAGTGAATAACATAAACCCCAGTATTTTCTCTAACAATTGTCTCCTAAAAAATAGCGTTACCTCTCCCTGAAAAATCCTTATACACAAATGGCTTTGGCTGTGTGCCTGGACTGTTCCTGAATAAAACCAAGTCACAGGGATCCAGGAATATTTATAAAGCATATCCTGCTGGCAGTGACTATCCTGGTAGGGGACAGTGAAGCTCTTAGATAATCAGGTCTCTGACTTAGGACTAGGGAGACAATGACCAGCAACTTTGAATACTCAGCATAGATCCCCCTAGACAAAAGCATAGACCCCTAGACATGGTCTTTTGTCTTCTATGCATGACTAACTATGATCTGTAGTGGTAAATTATGCATTGTACTAACCTAATGTTTAAAAGGCTTTGGACAGCAGGGGCCAGATCTAAAAGCAAAGCCAGTGTAACTCTGCAGCAGCTAGATATCAGCGATACAAAGTTGACCCTCATACTTTTTAGTATGATCACCATAAACTGGCAACTGAGTACCAACAATCTAACAACCCCAAAATTCTGTTACTGAAAATTGTACAAACGGTCAACAAACAAAGAGTTGTTTATTAGGAAAGAGTTGGACCTTGCCCTGACGTTTCCTAACTATTGCAGTGTTGACCACTTTTATCTACTATATTGTGTGGCCATTTTAATTTCTTTTTCTTCTTATTGAAAAACTCTAGATTAATTAATTCTCAGGCTTCTTCATGCATGATTGTGTGTTTGTATATATGCGTATGTGTCTGTCAGAAGATATTACCGTGAGGTAAATATGCATGACTGCTTAATTCCAGGGAAATAACCTATGCATCATCTGGCAAGGCAGCAGTGTACATAGGTTATTATGAACCCTGCAGCTACATCAATTTAGCAAAGTTTTCATAAATGTGTCACTACATTAACAAAGAAACTATTTCTTTCCCTTCTGTCTTGCTTTTGTTTTGCAATTGCATCCCTTCTGTGTCTACGTAACGAAGAAGGTCCATTCATACAAAGAATGAAAAGGTGCAGTGACTCACCAAAATAGGGTAATTTTATAAAGAAAAGGTTGTTCTGTAATAATTTGTTGCAAAGTTGGAAATAATTGGAAGCAATGTTCTGAACACTTTCCATAAATATGGCATTCTGGGTAAAGGAATTATTTTTATTTTGGAAATTAATTTAATTTTTGTCTGCACATTGTCATTTATGTGAATAGGACTTGTCAGCTTGATTTGTTACAATGCCTGAATTGCTTGCTTAATCCCCAAAATATAAATAAAACATTTAATTGCTTTAACTGGGAATGTTAACCTTTTCAGTACTGCTCTTTCAGTGTGCATCTCAGGGGCAAGTTTTATTATTGCCTTTACACATTTCAAAATATGATCTCAATAAGGTTATTGCAAAAATATGCAAAAGACCCATTTAAAGAATGGCTTACTAAAGAATCCTAAGGTGTGGGGAAAAATACTGCATAGAGATTGAGTCCCTTTCAGATCAAACTCATCCATGAGACATATAAAGAACATGTGTTTTTTGGAAGTCAGCTCCATTAGCTATAGTGGACCAATCGCAGAGGTCAAACTTTTAGATAGGGAAGATTATCAGATAATCCTAGGAGTCAAGGAGTCTGGGAGTTATACATTAAGCTTTCTGTGTTTTGTGCTGTCCCTGAAACAGAAGCACAAACAGGAATAATTCAGATTAACGGTACTTCCAATTGGAATGTTGTCTAGGTAGAAGCACTAAAGGCTGAGACAGAGTAAGTACTTCATGCAGCTTTTTGCCAGTAAATGAGAAGCATCCAGCATGCTAACCCTGCCCTCTGAAATAGAAAAACAGGAGGGATCTTGAGAGACTATTGTCCCTTCATGCTCAAGCAATTCTGAGAGCAGTTAAATAAAAGATGGGTGGAGCAACCATATTTTACTCTGATATACACAGTTGTTCAGCATCAGTAGGGCTACTTTACTAGTACACTGGCAGCTATTGCAAAAGAACTAGTAAATGAGTAGCAAAAATCTCAGAAGAGTTATCAGTTGAACTACAGCTTAAGAAAACCTACAGGCTATCTAGATCTGTCAGTGAAAAATACGGCAGTGTGAGCACTCAAGTTAACTTCTCTGAGAAGTAAGAATGGTGTGTACAGCCAGAATGTTAGCGATTTTTGAAATTTTGGTTTATGATGCTGTATTGAGCAAAGCCTATGCTCTTATTTGATTATTTTATCTTAAAAGAATTCTCATGTATAATCCAGATTTGCAGTGGCAAGTGAAAAAGGTTGGTAAAATTACCCAACTGCTTTAGTAGAACCGCTAAAGACTGCCCAAATGTTAAGTTTCCTTTTCCTTTGTTTGCTTCTGGATATACTGCTGGAATAACTCCACGTATTTGTTCAAAAAATAGGAAATCAGTATTAGTTATGACTCAGGTAGTCCCAATTACACTCCACTTGATAGCACAAGGATTATTTTGTTGCAGCAATCTGTAGAAAAACTAAACAGCTCTGATTGACTTTATTTCTCATTACATTTACATTGCTGAATGGCATAAACTGTAATTTAGAATCATTTTTATGCAAGGTTTCTCTGCTAAAACCATGTGAAAATAAAACATTATGGAAGAATACCATATACTAACTACTGTTTCATTGCTGGCTGATAGTAAAATTCAGGAAAGACTGCACTTAAGAACATTTGTAGCTGTAATGCTAATACATGGCAGTGGCAGTTATCAACATTTTGTTTTGTTAGAGATGTTAAGGCTGTCTATGTGCAGACTTGGCTTTCAGAAAGGACTCCTATCCCTATACTTTATTCATTTTACTTCTTTCTGAATTTCATCCAAACCCATAAACCTTATTCTACAGAGGTTGGATGGTTGGAAAAATTCTGTGATCAGCTACATTGCAGCATTTTTAGGCTGGCAAATTGTACCACCTGATAAGTTTTCATCTATCTAGTGGAAATTACTTTCTCAAGTTCAAAGTGTTCTGCTTGAAGGTTGCAACTATGCAAACCACACATAAAGATCAGGGAAAATACAATATAATTGTTCTGCAAAACTCATGCCAGCTTAATTCATTTTACAATTTTATAGCATGCTTATGGCATGGACCTTAATAATGTTCAACTATTGGCTAGCCAGATCAATGAAATACTAGTGATGTATTGTAATAGCACATATCTCTTTAAAAGCCACCTACTAAAACCTTTATTTGTATCTTTAGGAGCTAGAAATGCCTTGAAAATCCCATGGAACACAGTTATTTTATTTGCTTTTAGGAGTAGTGTTTGTTATGTTTGTGAGCCTAAGGGAAGGTTAATTAAAGTCAATAGAGTTTTCTTAAAACCAGGAAATGTTAAGGCAACATACTTTCTTCCTACTCCAAAAACTAGTGAAAAAGAGTAAAGTGGGGGCTGTCCTGCCAGTGGTCTCCTGCTCTCAGTCTACATTGACTGAAGGGACTTGCATGTCCTTGTTATCATGCAGATAGTGGAGTGGCCTGGAGTAAGACTCAAAGAACTGCAGGAGCTGCGGTTCCAGGTTGCCTCTTGCTGATCTTGTGATTCTTGCACTTGGAGGGTGCAAACGCAGTAGCTGTTCTCTTTCTTTCCACTATTCTTTTTCTTTCCTTAACCTCTTTGTAGATCAAAGCTGCAGGCAGGTAAGGGCTGGCTAGCACTGGTCAGGGGGCAGGTCTTTGAGGGAAGACAAGCTAGAGCCAAGGGTAATAATAGCACAAGTAGGGGTAATGCTCCCTCCAAAAAGAGCACCGCCCCCAGACACCGGAGTAGGGCCAGCAGAGCAGGGCTCCTGGCAATGATGGGTCCCACCAACAGCCCAGTGACCAGCAGACAAGCAGGAGGGGGTGGGCAGGTCCCAGCTCAGTGCGGGAAGGGCAGGCAGCAAGCCAGGAGCAGCCTGGGACAGCACTGGGCTTCACCTGCCCTTGGCATAGCTCGGTTGAGGCTGGGTACTCAGGCCTGAGCTACAGTGGCATCCTTGGGCAGAGACATGGGGGTTGACATCCCAGGAGAGGTGGTCAGAAAAAATACGGACCAACGATGTGCTTAGAGGCCTGAACTTCTGTGACTAAGCTGGTTGTTATTTCAGAAAAATCACTTCTTTGCTAGGAAAATAATTCTAAGTGTTTCATTTTGCTACATTGTTTGGCTGATTCCTCTGGTGCTTCCTCTGGCAGGCACACTGTCTGATGTGGACAAGGAGCCTGGGAGAAGTTCAACATGAGGAGATTGCCTTCATGTAGATTGCTCCTTCATCTATTTGCTGAGCTGCTGAACCCTGCGAGCAAGGATTTCATCCCTCCTTTAAGCAAACACGTTGACTTTTCCTTCAGAGTGTGTGTATGTCTTCCCTTCATTATGGGATTACCTGAGCTAAAACTTGTTAATAGTGGTTGAAATATGGAAGAACTTCCCAAGGCCAAAAAAATCTCCAGACTGCTACTGGTGTAAATCAGGAGAATTTAGTTAAACATCCTTTTGCAAACTGAGTACACCCAACAGTTTAGATTTTACTTTAACATTTTTTCTTCTTCTTTTTTTTTAATTAAATAAACTATAATAGCAACTGCATCTGTCATATAGAGGGAACTTGGGAGGTCTCATTCTACTAGAAACTTTCTAGAGAGAAAGAAGCAGGCATGAACTCCAGGCAGTGCCTGATAATAAACTTTTCTTTTTTCTATCTGGTTATGATTCAGTGCTGCTGATGCCCTGATCTACTTCATGAGGAGGTCCCTTTACCTGAATTATTCTCTAGCCACACTGGATAGAGTTGCAGAGGAAGTATCACAGCATCATGCTTCATTTAGTCAGCTTAAACTGATAGTATAGACACAGAAGGAAAATGCAAAGTTAAAGGCTGAAACTCATTAATTCACTCCATGTTGTTAAGTGAACAGTGTAAGAGTGGGGTTGTGCATACATGGCAGTAAGGTTTTCACATATTTTCCCTGGTTATTAATGATTCATTGCTGTCATTATTAACCTGCTGTGTTAATATGTGAAAGTCATTTCACCTCCTCATGAGTCTCTCATTTTCTTGGCTTTACCTTATGTTTGTCTTACTTGGCAAAACCGTAAGCAGCATGGGAACCACCTCTCAGTCCTTGTCCACAAGCAGACTTTGCACAGATGTAACTACTTCAGTTAGGAGTAAAATTTGCATATATAATTCTTTTCTTACAGTATAAAGATAAATTGGTCTCAGCATTTTTATGCCTATTTAATGTTTTCATGCCATGCAGCTCAAAGGGTTTATGTTGTTCGGTTAAAAAACCACAACTGTTGCATGCATATTAAGGTTTTCTATGTTCTGTATGGTGTTTAGTGCACTGGGGACTTCTTCAATGCAGCTGCAAGGCAACTAACAATAATTATTATTAGGAATAAAGGCAATTGCTAAGCACTTTGTACATTTGTAACACTGCATAAAAAGCAGAAACCCATATTCCCTACCCCAAATGGCAATTTATCCTTAGCCACAGAGTATTAGTCTTAACCATGTACATCTATAGTATCACTTTTACAGAGCTATTTTAATGCATGGTTCCTCTACTATAGAGTTGTAATGGAGGTTTGCATGAAATAAAAAAATAATTCTTCCTAGAAGTTTATGAGAGTTGACTGTTCCATTGGAGCCATTATGGTTTATCATGTATTTAAGGCCTTCTAAAATATGAATTATTGATAGGCTCCAAGGAGCAATGTTTCTTTATCATTCATAAATATTTATTTGCTGAGTTTCAGAACGGGTATTATTGACCTCATATAGACCGTAATGGCTCCAAGTGGTCTATTATGCAATAGAATAAGACATTTTTAAAAACTTATCTCCTACTTGAAGTCCTGGAAGCATAATTAAGTGCTATTAAAATCCAGGACAGGGGGTAACTTTGGTTATGAAACAGTTATACTTGCAACCTGCCTTGTTTTCAATGCACAAAAATAAAGCCTTAGATTTCAGGTATTTCCACTATCAACACATTCAGTGATACTTTCCTAGCTTGCACACATCTCAGAACCTGCTTTTTCACTTTGACCTCACTGAACGCACTCTTTCTTCTTCTATTCACTGTTGTCTTAATGTATGTGACAGGAGGTGTCTGTGACATCAAAGAGCAAATTGTGAGAAAAGTAGGTAAAGTAGCATGAGAGTGGCTTGAAATTTGAGGGTGAATGTTATGACATGCAGTCTGCATATTACACTAGGTCAGGAGACTGTTCAGAATTTTTTTTTTTTGTGGTTGGAACTGATTGTTTATGTTCTCTCTCTATGCTACTGATTGAAATTATTTTTTAAAAATGCAACTAGTAGTTTATATGCCAGAAACCCATCTCCTTTCTAATTTGTCCCTACCCATCCTAACAAGCCTTTTTTCTCAGTGTGAAGTAATGTTAATAAACTGAAACTTCTGAACAAACTTCTGAAATGTAGGCTTGAATATGCTTATTTCTTTTAACTCCACATGCTGTACATCACATTTCTTCCTACAGGAAACAAGGCTCAGTGTGAAGGTTTCATATACTTTTTATTTTGCATGGTTATAATATAAAATAAATATTAGGTACATTAGTTGCTAAAGCTGTGTAAGTGAAAAGAGGGTCTGGCATGACATTTATGTGGTGCAAATAGAAAAGACTCACTGATTTATTTAGGAGATCAAATATTTTGAGGAGCTTTGATGCTGGGCACCATTTCCTTAATACCAAGACAACATGGTATTTATAACAACAATAAAAGATGTCTCTTGGAATCTGATAATGTGTTTTTATATTTTTTCAGATCAGGGCAAAATTGTAGAGCATTATGATAGAATCCAAGAAAGTCTATTAAATATCACACCTGCCATCCACCGTGTTTAAATTATAAAATAGTTCTGCTCAGATGAATTTTCAGTAGTATTTATAATAATTTATAAAACAGTAGAATTTCTATTGAGGAAAAAATAAAATGGAATAATTGGTGTGTCCAAGCTATAAATCTCAGGTGAAAACAGCTGGAGTAGTCACAGCTGAATGTCTGTATTCCCCTCAGTTTAACTTATAAGCAAGGTAGCTGGATAAATGCTACCGCTTAGTGAGACAAATATGTTAAAAATATAGGGATCACATTCTGCCATCTTACTCAGAATAGGTAGTATGCAATTCCAGTACAACTTTTATGATTTTCTTCTGACTTCTTATTGAAGCTAGTACTATACGACATGAACAGATGTGCCATAATTAGCCCTCAATAATATTATCTTCTTTAAGGAAAACATTCAGATTGGAGATTATGCTTCCTACCCTGTGCTGTTATTCTTTATTTTGAGATTTTAAGTAATTGTGCATACCTGATCTGAAGAAGACCAGGTGCTTCATTTTCCTTTTTATTCCAAAATCCAAAGTAGGTATCAATGGCAATATCAAACATGAAACACTTGTAGCATTACTCTTATTGGCATTTTAAAATCTGAAGTGTGACAAACTCAGGAACTAAAATTTCTGAGTGTGTGAGGGAAACAAACCTCTTCCCAGCCCCTGTTCTACTGAAAAGCTCAAAATATCTCTCCTTCTCAATCAGTAAAAAATGCCCTAGAAGGCTCCTTTCAAGATGTTACGAGTGTGAGACTTCTTAAATTCTTTCAGGATCTAACATAGAAAAGCTTCTTAAAGAACACTGTTTGAAGTAAAGGCTTCATTTCTGAGTCATCGGGCTTTGGGCGATGAACGCAGCAGCTTTCAGCTGATTTGATTGGAAATCTAGCTACTGGCACAGTTTGCCCATTTCTGTGACTTTTCAGTTATGCAAGTTAGTTATAAAAAGAAGAAGAAATTCTGAGAATGTAGAAGAGGTCCAGGGGAAAAAGCAGAAGAAAAGACTTTTGAGATTTGTTTGTTTACTTGTTTAAGTAAGGCTTCACAGGATGTCACATGTAGCAGAGAAGTGAAAATAAAAATAACTTTTAAAATTAATAATAAATGTTACAATATAATTGGCAGCAAAGAGTCAAGAAAATCATTCTGATGATGAATCAGAGCATCCAGAGTGCATGTTCTTGGTTTCAATTTCACAGAAAATAATGAAATGCACAAGTACTTTAAAAATAAATAGCTTGCCTGTGGCAGCAAATAGAAGAGCCACTACTAATAGAAACATAATTGTAAAAGGAAAGTGAAGTTAAACAAACTAAGCACTGTTACTTCTTGCATTCATTGTCAATAGTGTTTGAAATCAAATAAAAAATTAATAACAGAGAAACACAATGTAATGGGAAAGAAGTTTGACTATTTTTAGCTTTCAACTATACATAACAATAAGGATATTTGCTTGTCAAGGTTTTACTTTCTTTAAGGTAGGAACTTCATGGTTTGGGTTCCTAGCAGTATGTTTCTGTAAGCATAGGAAGAGTTGCCAAATGTTCAGAAGTTGTAAATCAGCAGATATATGTTAAAGTCAATGGCGGTGCAGAAAAACTGGTATATTTTGCTGGTTTGCATTACTTTTTCCTGGGTAAAAAACTGGCTGAATGGACGAGCTCAGAGGGTTGTGGTGAATGGAGTTAAATCCAGTTGGTGGCCGGTCATAAGTGGTGTTCCCCAGGGCTCAGTACTGGGGCCAGTTCCCTTTAATATCTTTAGCAATGATCTGGACAAGGGGATTGAGTGCACCCTCAGTAAGTTTGCAGACAACACCAAGTTGCGAGGGAAGGTTGATCTGCTTGAGGGTAGGAAGGCTCTGCAGAGGGATCTGGACACGCTGGATCCATGGGCCAAGGCCAACTGCATGAGGTTCAACAAGGCCAAGTGCTGGGTCCTGCACTTGGATCACAACAACCCAATGCAACGCTACAGGCTTGGGGAAGAGTGGCTGGAAAGCTGCCCAGCAGAAAAAGACCTGGGGGTGCTGGTTGACAGCCGGCTGAATATGAGCCAGCCGTGTGCCCAGGTGGCCAAGAAAGCCAACAGCATCCTGGCCTGTACCAGAAACAGTGTGGCCAGCAGGAGCAGGGAAGTGATCGTCCCCCTGTACTTGGCACTGGTGAGGCCGCACCTTGAGTCCTGTGTTCAGTTTTGGGCCCTTCACTTCAGGACAGATATTGAGGTGCTGGAGCGTGTCCAGAGAAGGGCAACGAAGCTGGTGAGGGGCCTGGAGCACAAGTCTGATGAGGAGCAGCTGAGGGAACTGGTTTTGTTTAGCCTGGAGAAAAGGAGGCTGAGGGGAGACCTTATCGCTCTCTACAACTGCCTGAAAGGAGGTGGTAGGGAGGAGGGTGCTGGTCTCTTCTATTAACTAACTAGTGATAGGATGAGAGGAAATGGCCTCAAGTTGGGGCAGGGGAGGTTTAGATTGGATATTAGGAAAAATTTCTTTACTGAAAGAGTTGTCAGGCATTGGAACAGGCTGCCCAGAGAAGTGGTTGAGTCACCATCCCTGGAGGTATTCAAAAAGCATGTAGATAGGGCACTTCATTACATGGTTTAGTGGGCACAGTGGTGTTGGGTTGACAGTTGGACTCAATGATCTTAAAGGTCTATTCCAACCTAAACAATTCTATGATTCTACTTTCTCAGTATAAAGTGTCTGTATATGTTGGATGTTTACAGCATCCATTAAAGTAAGCTTACAGCTGCATTCATAAAGTAGTGCATATGAGCCAAAAACTTGCTGGGGAATAAGGCTTAATAATTTTTAGGCAGATAGTTAATATCTCTGCCCAAATGAAATTAACTGTGTAAAATGAGAAGGGGAAATTCTTTATTCTAGGTTTTGCCAACTTCCCAGCATTTCTGTTTTGGAGAGAAAGCAAGTAGCTAAATGAATGTGCATAAAGCCCCTAATTCTGACATAGCTGTGTGCAGTTGGGAACTATTTTAAACTGGTTTTACCTGTTTGTCACTAATGGTTGATGCAATAATAACAGATGTCCAGTTACTCAATTATCTGTAGAACATCATGTAACTAATAGAAAATCACAGTCTTCTGGTTCTGATCAACTCTTTCATAGGTAATCAAAGAAGCATCATAGCTTTCATGCTGAACTTGATTCATTAGTTTCAGTGGTTCCAGGATAAAACAGGGGGGGTTGTACACATAGGACCAGATATGAAGCTTAATAAGCTTTCTTAATGTAATGATTTTTTAATTCACCTAAGTTAAAATTGTAAGTGTTTAATGTTGGCAGTTATTTAGTCAAAAGTTATCCCAGAAACTTTAACTAGCTGCCTTCCCACTCTTTTTTCATGACTGGTACATGCTATATACATATTTCACAGGAAATGGAATTAATTTCAGGTTGCAAGTTGGGGGAAGGTTTTTTCACTTATGGTCTAACTTCTTCATTTCTTAGTGAGTTCTTTCTCTCTTTCATTTGTTCTCCACACTGACAGGTAGAATGAACTGGGATTCTCAGACTGACAGTTCCCATATTTATTTATTTCAGCTGAAATTTTATAATGTTGCTGGAAAGCCTTCATCACTGTAATCTACTTTTCTGCAGTTTGACTGCACCTGCTTCCTTAAGTCATATTATAGGGTCTATTTATTTGTCCAAGTTTTTATCTGTTGGATGGGCCAAAGGTTTGGTTTTGCTGACTCAAATCAGACTGTGCAGAAAAGCTGTGCCAAGAAAAAGGATCAAGGAACACTTAAAGATCTCTAGCCCCTGAATAGATTGAGGGCAGAGGAGATAAAGATAATATTAATGCAACTGTATTAACAAACAATCCTTTTTTAAAATATTAGTAAAATTTTTAACCCATATTACCCTTTTTTTTTGTCAGGCAGAAGAACTACATGGTCTACGTGTTCTCTAATTCACCAGTTTGTTTTGGACAGGCTGATTTTAGCCTAGAACTGAGGCAAAGAAATCTTTTTATAAGCCTGATGTTAGCAACCTGCTAAGGGTAAGAACACCTGAGTGAAGCCAGGGCAGGTTACGCAGGGCAGCAGAGAGTCCACACAGCGCTGCATCCCACCAGCCAGACAGAAAGGCTACTTGTCTCCTGAGGATTTTTTTAAATACTAGCAGCACCAATATCTAACCCAGAGAAAATCGTAAGACAAGCTTAACATCAGTCTAGCTCTCTTTTGTTCCCCGAGACTGTGAAGTGTTGGTTTTTATAAGCGTGCAGTATAGAATCTCAGCTATTGTGTTTAGGAAATAACAATCCATAATCCATAAGAGGATTTTTGGATGTAGCTGTCTAGAATCCTATTTTATTTATTTCTATACTGCCCATCTTAATATCCTTTCTTCAGAAGTCAAAAGAATAAAAAAACACATAGCTGAACAAATCCAAGCAGCATTCAGGCCACTTAATGCACAGACAGAAACAAAGCAAGTGGAAGAAAAAGGAACAGCTGAAGAAAAAGAAAATTCCACCGGTGAAGTAGTAAATCTTTACACTGACATTCATTTTCTGGTAAGGTTTTCAACATTTTATTTAACTGCCATTAATTGCAAGATGTCACTTCTGGCTGGCATATTGAAGTCAGTGCATTCAAAACTGTCCTGAGCAGCACTGAGATCCTTCAAACTGACCAAACCGTCACTGATTCCAGTCACAACGTATATGCTTTATTTGGGCAGTAGACAAAAAGTCTCTGCCTTTTTCTTGACAGTTGAAGAAATTTTCATATTGGAATATCATTCTGATTTGAACAAGCAAAATGTAGTTGAATGTGCAAGCAGTAAAGAAATTTTCCTTTAACCACACTAACTTTTCCAAGCAGAAGTGCCCATCTTTTTCTGAAACTACACTTTTGTTAAAAGATAGGGATAATTCAGAAGCTGTTTCATTTTATTTTCTCTATAAAAAAACCTGGAATAGTTCAAAATGCTAGCACTAAAAAAAGCAGACTGTCTTTGTATCTCTCTGGCTGTCATGCCAAGAAATCAATGTCATTAACCATAACAATAACACACAGAGTTGTGTCTCTCTTATTTATCAAGAAATCTAAGAGCTTTGCAAAAAGTCCTGATAACAGCTCTTGGTAATTGGAACATGCAGCATCAGCTTGTCTTTGTTAGATCACTTCTTAATGCCACTTCACTGTACAGAGATATTTTCCCAGAAATCTCTAGCCTTCACGGGCATCGTCTGATTTGAAACCTTAATGCAGTTTGGGGATTTTCATAGAGTCACAGAGAATGTAAGGAAAAGTTCTGATAAGTTTTCACTGTTGTTGTAGTTATCTCTAATTCTATCTCTGTATCAGTTCACAGAAGAAAATTGAATCTGATTTGTTACTCTTTCATTTCCCCTCATTTGCCCCTCATTTGGGAGGGATTTTCATTTCTTTTAGTAAGCCTGAATCAAAACCAATACCAAGTGTCACAATAGTTAACATTTAAAAAAAATAAAAATAACTGTTTTTCATTATTGGACATTTCTACACTTCTGCGTTCCGAATGAGCAAAACACTTAGTATTTTGCACTATCTAGAGGTAGTGTCTACAAGAAAGCACTGGAGAAATTCTGTCTGTGTGAATTGCAATGATATTTTTCCTGGTACCAAAAACCTTTACAGTATAGAATGTTAAAAAGAAACCTGTATACTTCGAGTGCTCATATGAATCTAATAGAAAATAGAAGATTCTTTTGTGGAACCTAGTTTAACTGAAAAAGTTCCATTGTTTTTAATACAGTTATACTATTTAACACTAATCATGGATCTGCTCCTGTTAGACTCCCAAGTAAACTTAATAAATCTGAATTATAGACTTTAGATTTGATTATTCAGTTCACTGAGTCACTTCTATGGAAAGAGCTAACTTCACAGTGAAGTTAGTTACAGTGGTCTAAATTTATTGACACAGATTAATTAAAAAATCCCAGTTTGACCACTCAAACCAGCATTTGGTAAAGACTCTAGTGTAAGCAGTTCTCTATCTTTACATGTCTTTTAAATTAATTGAGTCTATGTCTGTTGTTACTTACTCAAGTGTAAAACAGGAGCAACTCCATTAATGTCAGTATAGTTATATCAGTTTAAAATTGTCATGACAGCAGAATCCTTTGTGAAAGTCATAAAACCAGCAGAGTGCCACCTAGCATCAGGCTGCAGATGTGATTTTTAAAGGGAGGGGGGTTGTTACATAAAAGGATTCACCCTTGGTTCAAAAGGTGACCTGATGGATCTTGTGAGTAAGAAGAGGTGAGAAAACACCACTAATCTGACAAGAGAAGAGAGGATTAAATCATACTTCGTACAAGCAAGAGTGAACATGTAGAGGCTGAGAGCAAAGTAGCGTTTATGGTCACTAAATATGGCTAAGAAGTTTTTTAGCTCAGATATTTGTCTTTGCAGCTCAGTGCTCAAAATAAACTGTGTTCAAAAAGCACCTGTGTCATTCCAAAGGCCAGCAGTAAGGCTGATATTATGATAAAGACACCAGCACTAGGCTGCCTTTTTTTTTTTTTGAAGTGGTTAAACACATGCACACACATGCGCACACACACACATGTACACAGAATAACTATGACCTCTTGGGACACATATAAAAGCCTGACAAGGAAATAATTTTTCCTTTGAGCAATGGCTCATACTGAATATGTTTATGAAGCATCAAACAGCATTTCCTCATCCAGCTGAGAAAGGATTAATACAAATACTTGTATGTGCCAGAAGTTTAAAATCATGCTCTTTAGATGAAACAAACACCATTCCTCACACAAAATCATATTTTAAGAAGGCATAAAAAACCCACACCGAGGCTAATATATGTTAATAATCTACAGCTTTGTTCTTCACTGAGCAGTGAGACAGTAAAGCAGCAGAGAGCAGATGAACAAGGGGCAAAGACCTTTGAGCAAAGCAGAGGTGCAGGAAGTGTCCATCTCCCTGCATGGCCTACACTTCGGTTAGACATTTTTCTATTCCACTGATGCTATAGGATAATTATCCTCTTTATCTGCAATGCCATTCCTGTATGCTCCCCTGTCTCTTACGAAGAAGCGGCAGTAGGACATGAGGCCACCCCTGCGCTCCTTTGGGCAGAGGGTGCTGTGATACTATGAGAAGAGATGCCACACAGGAGGCTTTGAGACAGCGTGCTGGAACTTAAGCTGCTTTTCCCACAGATCTGTGTGTTTTGCAGGTCCTTGTGATGTTTCGTTTATCTCCTTCTTGTTCCCTCAAATCTCTCATGAGGGAAGCATACTTTGAAAATGCCTCAAGCTGAACCTCTCAGTCTTCCTTGGATACACTTTCCTTGCTGAAAGTATATAATGTTTATTGCTAGAAAACAAGATGCAATTTTAGCATAAGGAAAGCCATATAAATCCATGAAACAATTCTGTCTCTTTTTCTTGGATTTACTGTAGGAGTCCTACCGTGAACCTAAAGAGCTACAACTATGGCATAAATATAAGTGGGTTTGAAATTACAGTTACAGTCAAATCAAATTTAATTTACCCTAAATTGTGAATGAAATAATTTACTGGAAAAATAATTTTGGACTTAATTCCCCTTTATTTCCTGTCCCAATACACAAAGACCTTAGCACTATTGAAACAAGGGGAATTCTTAGGAGAAAAAAATATTATGTAGGTTTTAATATTGATGCACAAAAGAATGTTGTGATTCAAATTGTCTTAGCCATGACAATCTCAGCTTTTCATCAGCTGTGGAAATAAATACTCTCAGCACTGAATGAAAGGCATCCAATCTCATAGTTCCTTAAAGACCACAGAAAGATAGGTGAGGGTTGAGGATGCCTGCCAACCTGCCTGCATTCAATTCTGCATTATATCCCTATTCACTGAGTTTGATTACGTAAGCATTGCTGTCCAGAACCTGTTCCAATTTCAATGTATATAACCAAATGTGAAATATGATGGGAGTAATTTCAGAACACGCATGTATTCATTATGATGCACTGATACTAGAGGTCATCTATTTTCATGCCACTCAAAGTTGAGGCTATTATCACTGTGTAGCTGGTCTAGGTTCAATACTGCAGATCATTCCTAATGAACAAGAGGATCATTGCAAAAACAGGGCATAAAGCAATAGCATGTGAGGGCTGCTGATCCTCTAACAGGAGAGCGTGAAAGGCACTCCTTTTCTCAGCTAGCAGTGTTAAAAGAAGTGTTGTGAAAGGGCCTGAAGCCCAAGTCATATATTTTAGGAAAGATCTCCCTGGTTCATCCTCTTCTGTTGACTGAAGGAAGTTCTTTCTGATAGGGTTTTAATATTAATATGTATCTTTCAGCTGTTTCTGCTTTTAATTAATTAACTCAAAGAGCAGCAAAGTCCAAAATCAATCTTAATGAAACTTTTATACCTCAACCTATCTCCAAGAGTGATCAAGTTGTTTTGGTTTTTTTTTTACCTTTACAACTGATTTTCATGCTCTTGTCTGAAGTCTTCAATGCAGAGATAACACAGATGAGCAAGCCCTATGTTCTTCGGGTTGTGAAAAAATAATTTCTGAAGCTGTTTGGTTAGAACTCATCACCCTGTAGTTAGGGGAGGAGGTTGCTGTACCCAGAGGAGCTTCCTCACCCGGGAGTAGAATAAGTGCCAGGCAGTGTACTATGGTGAAGTAGGCCGCATTGTTTTTCACTGTATGATAAGGTACATAAACCAAGTACTTAGGAAGGAGATAAATGCACATTTCTCCTTCTCACTTCTACAGATTATAATCACAATCACAAATGTGCCATGTTTACAGTTTCTAACACCTTTCTACGTAATATCTAATGGTGGATATTTGTTTAGAAAAATCCCTCGTCTTTTAAACCAAAGGAGCATTTATTTTCCAGTACTCACAGTCTTAAGTCAAGACAATATTTGAGGGTGAAGTGTTCTGTCATTTAGCAGACAAAGAAATAACAAGACAAAAATTAGAAATAGATGCTAAACTAATTTAGGATTGGAAAAAAGTGTTGGTTTGATTGGAAGAATGGTAAAGTTTGAAATATTTTACAAAGATCTGTGTGGTTTCTCTCTAGTGTGTGTTTTTAAACTGAACACAGAATGTTTTCTGGAAAAGCGTGTTTCAGGCATTATTTAGTTTCTGTTCTGTGAGAATTACTTCAAGCAGCTCTATGGCCTCCATTGCTCAAGAGGCCCTGATGGTGTCTTTGGGCAAAAAATCTTACAAACCTACAAATACAATCAGAAGACCTCCAAAAGTAACTAGTTATCTGTGAGTCATTAGTCAGCAACTAACTTGCCTTTTCCTGTCAAACTCTTGCTGCCAGCTATTACTTAATCACATACATGCATAAAAAAATTCTACGTAGCATGTTGATACACCACAGGCTCTACAGCATGAATTTATAAGGTTCCTTCAGTATCAGCTTTACATATGATGCTAAATGGAAATATTCAGGGTGACTGCAAATCTTCTCTTACTATTTGCACTTAGTCAGTTTAGTCCAGTTTTTCTGTGAAGCTTGAGTCTTAATCGATTTCTCTGGGCCCAACTGGTTGCTTTTAATAACACAGAAGCTTCTGCAATGACTGTACATTTTTATACAAATAACTAATACAAAGTAAGGGATTTAACTCAAGTAAAGCTTTCCATGCATGCTGCTTAATCTAGATGCCTTAAGGCTTTCCAAAGTAGTAATCTGGTACCAGTGGAGGATTAGTGAAGAAGGTACTACTTTTTTGTTAAAGATGATAAGTTCAGCTCTCAAGTTGCAGAAGCATTTACTTAGTTTCTTGATTGCAAGACAGGCAAAATAAAATTCCTTAAACAGGATGCTACATCAGCTATGCATCTGTTGCTAGTTTAGAATTTTGTAAAGATGTTAGAAAACCTATTTTATTTCCCTTTCTTAGTTTACACATTCTGAGATGCAGTTAATAATGCATCTGTGTATTCCATTATGAACATTGAAATATGCACTGAACTGATAGCAGATCTGTGGAACTCTACATCAAAGGATGCTATGGGTGCTAAAAATTTGTTTGGCTTCAAGAGGAAATGGGACAAATACATGCCAGAAAATCTGTTGAGAATTACCAAGTACTACAATACCTGACACAGGAAGATATCTAAGCAGAAATTTTTGGAGATTGGGAGAGCATGAGGGGAAAGTATCATGTAGGCTTAGCCTGCCTTTTCTCTACCTTAGGTATTTCCTCTCAGGAACAGGATCATGGGCCAGAGGGACAGGACCCAGCTGGACCTTCTGCATGTTCTTACATATAGCAGCATCACCAACTTTCAAAAATACTTAGCAAGGCCCTGAAGGATTATTAAGTCCTGTTTCATTCGTAACTATCCCCAGTTCAGTTGCTGAGGCATATAACTACAGTAAGTCACTGAAGAAAGTATTCAGCTGTAATATTTTCTTAACATTCTTGCCTTTGAAATGTAAAAAAAGGAAAGCACATCACACTCTTCCCAGAATCACCTTTTTTTCTTTCAGATTCTCTATATCCAGAAATTCTTAGAGACAAAAGCATCTCATTCAAATTAGGGACCCTTCTTGGAAGAGCAAATGGCCTCTTGGAGAGTACGTTATTCATTCTCCAGAGGACTAGGTAAGGCCATCTCTCAT